>LZPO01008452.1:45536-64305 GCA_001675575.1 Neotoma lepida | reverse complement strand
ATTTCTGATTTTTTTCTTGTAATTGAATAAATAAAAAATAATTCTGAAGTATCTGGAATAATTTCTGATTTTTTTCTTGTAATTGAATAAATAAAAAATAATTCTGAATTATTTGGAATAAGTTTAGTGGTTTCAATATGTAAAACAACTCTTTCTGTATACTGTGAGTCAATAACTCTATTAAGAGGTTTGGAAAAATCTAAAAATACCATGCTAATAGCATATGATTCTGACTTTTGAACAGAATCATAAGGATTTTGAGCCACTTCACTTAAATTTCCTGACTTATAACCTGTCTTTCCTGATATGTTTGCACCAGCATAAAATGTAGGAGTGGGGCTCCAGAAATTGCTGTTTCCCATACAATGTGAGGCTGGATCCAATTAGTTTTCTTTATAAACTAGAGTCTTTGCTTTTGGAATATTTGTTACCAATCTCTCCCCAAAAATTACTGTAGGTTCTTTGCCAATGTTCATTTTCTGTCCATAGTGAAGCAATTTCAGCATTAGTAAAAGGCATCAAATATCTGATAGATCTATTACAGTTAATTCATGAAGTCTTAATTTTCCTTTCAGAATCAATTTAGAAACCTTTTATACATAGGTCTTTAAGTTTTTACTCTGTGTGGCAAAAATATCCATTCTAAAATATTATCTTCTTTCTGCATCAGAATTCCTATGGCAGAATGTATAGAAGGTAAAATAATCAGATTACAATCAAGCTCTAGATCCAAATGATCCACATATGTATCCTGTAATTTCTTTTCTTCCAAAGCCAATTCTCTCTCAGCCTCAGCTAATAATTTTCTTGAACTATTTAAGTCCTTATCACCCTGTAAGGTTTGAAATAAATTATTTAGTTTTTTCCCTGTCAATCCTTTGTGGGATGTAGCCAGCTAATATCTACCAGCAATGATTGGAAAATTATTAATAATTTGAAATTGATCTCTCCTGATTTATAGTTTCTGTGGTATAATTTTCTGTAATGCTATCTTATGTCCTAGGTAATTAATAGAATCTCTTTTTTTTTTTTTCAGGAGCAACTTGTGATCCCCTATAGAGCTATAAGGTGAATCACCTTTGTTATGGCTCTTGAATTTGTTACCATTCTCAATTTTCCAGATTTCTTTTTAATGACATATNGGAGAGTTACAAGGATTGGTTGATTCTTCAATATGTTGAGCATTTAGCTACTCCTGTATAGCTGTTCTATTGTCTGTAATTTTTCTGATGTCAAAGACCATTTTTCTATCCACACAGCTTTGTCACTTAACCATTTTAAAGGTAGCTCTGATGGTACTTTTGAAGGATCAGCAGCTGTTGTTACAACCTGNTTATGTACAACCTGAACTGTCAGTGACTATTATTGATAATACCTTTTAATATTTTTCTCAGAAGCATACTTTAGTTTATGCTTTGTTCATCTGGGTTTTCCATTACCTTAACAAATCACATCCCTATAAATTCATTGTTATTTTAGCCACACATGGCTTTAATTTCCTACTTGTCCTTCTGACCATATACACTGGACCCAGTTTGTGCTTTGTTTTACCTGAAATAAAGCTCCAATCCCAAGAAGCCGAAAATTTCCATCCTGAGGAGGCCAATCTGGATGCCAAGATTTTGGTGAAATTATTGTTACATTCATGTCTGTGTCTAGTAAACCTTCAATCACAGTGCCATTTATTTGTATTTTTAGCTCTGCTCTTCAATAGTTTATAGAAATTTGCCAAAATACTTGTTTTGTGGTCTCTCTTGTAAATTTTGTTTTATCTAATGATTCTATTATGTCATCCAGAATAGTATGGCTTTTAACAACAGGCATTNAGCCTTTTAATTACTCTGTGGATGAGTTTCAGCAATTCTGACAGGGAATGATTGAACAAAACTTGACATTGGGGCTTGAGAGAGGACCACTAAGGGTTGTCCAGATGGCAAAGGGCTACCTTGTCTGTCCCTCGTTAATCTGCCTTCATTAGCCCAACACTGACCTTTGCCATACTTTCTGCATATTCCAGAAGGTTGGGGATTTCTGTTGGGGTTATTTCTAGAAAAAAAATTGTTTCCAGGAACACATTGCCTATAATCCCTTGTCAGATGACCTTGTTTATCACAATTAAAACAGCTGACCTTTTGATTTTTCTTAACATTTTTAGAAACCATTTCTCCTATCACATAAATGTGAGATCCAACATCCCAGCTAAGTTGATTATTCCTTCATTTAATTTTTCCATTTTGAAACGATCCATTGTGGAACCATCCAGAGACCTAACTCCCTGAATCATAATATTCATCATTCTTAATATGAAAAATACACACACACACACACATACACACACACATGTATATATATACATATACATATTTTTTGTTTGGTTGGTTTTTTTGTTTGTTTGTTTTATAAANCTAATGTCACTCCTAAGAATTACCAGGTGTCTCACCAGATCTGCTGACAACTACAAAGAAAGGGAATCTGTGAGGTGGTAGCCAGCTGTGGTGGAGGGGCTCAGTGGGGGTTGGCCAGGCAGCTGGACTAGCTCCACTTGGCCCCAGTGCTTGTGCCAGGCCATGCAGGACTGACATTGGAGGGGAGTAGTTAGCTTGCTTCACTCTGCCTAGGCACCTGTGCCATGCCAAGAGGGATAGGGAGAAGCCTGAGAACCAGCCACAAAGGGGAAATGGGCAGGAGAAACTCACGATGCCAGAGTGAGAGGGCACTGGGCCACTTGAATGACAGAGCAAGCGATGAGTAGCTAACTTAGACAACTCCGGAGCCAGCCATCAGCTGTGACTGTTCATTTGGAGACTAGGTTGCTGTTGCAGGTAGACCACAATGGGAAAAGCCCTTGCCAGTGATCTGCAATGGCATGGAAGTGACAGCTTTAAAAGCTGCCTGTGATCTTGCCATGTATTGGACACCAGAGAAAGCATTTACTTTAACTGTTATAGAATTAATATAACCTTGGAAGTCAGAAATTTGAGAATTTTATCTTGATAAATCCACAGAGAAGCAGAGGGATATTTTGCTGACCCAACTCTCCACATTTTCCTGATGCAAAAGCCCACAAANTCACTTTCAGCCCTTATTTCTCTCTTCCTAACCCTCTCTATCCATCTTCCTGGGTCCTCCAAAATCTCTATGGCTAATCCTAGTCAACCATTGCTGACTCCATCCTCTGTTTCAAGGTGGCTTTATTGGCATAGTGGAGTGATAGTGCAAAAAAATTCTCTTGCAACATACTTCTAGTTATTAAAAAGACTGTTTACCGGAAAGGCACAAAGATGGAAATTGAAAAGATTGAGGGTAATATAGAAAGCAAATAGAAGACAAAAACAAGTGAGTTTGCCTGTTATTTCTGACATCTGGTTTCTTTCTTGAACTAAAACTCAAGCCAAAACTATAAGTGATGATACATTGCATATGAATATGAAGAAAGAAAAAAATAAATCTAAGTGTACAGTTATAAACTCAAAAAATATGCTTAAAATGTGACTCTCAAGTTTGCAACAAATGCTAATGGTCACAAACAGACAGGCAGACCTTGATAAAATAATAATAGGTGAACACTAAACATTATTATCCATAGTTAATCACTATCCATATTTAAAATCAATGAAAAAAATTACAGTCAATTGTATCACAGAGAAAATTCACAGCTTTACAAAGAAATGATCATAATCAAAGAATATATAAAAAAACTTTATATCCTTATTTAGGAAAATACAAATTAAAAGGGCTTTGAGATTATGTTTTACCTCATTAATTAATTATCATCAAGAAGACAACAGGAAATGCTGCTGAGTATATTCAGTGGTGATGAGATGGTAAGTGTTATAGTCCCTATGGAAATTAGTTTGAAGATTTCTCAAAAAACTAAAAGTAATACCACCTCTCAGCTATAGTACTCCCAGCTATTTAGTCAGTGGACTCAATGCCCCAGTGCAAAGATACCTGAACATCTATGCTCATTGCTTTCCTGTTCATAATACCTAGGAACAGAATCAGACTACATGCCCACCAACTGGTGCCTAGATAATGAAGATCATACACAGCACAGAAGGAAAATGTGATTCTTAGAAAAGAGAAGTTAGAATGAAAATATATATTTATGTAACAATGAAAAGATAAATCCTACCCAGAAAGACAAAGCCATATTAGCTCTCTCATATGTACACCCTAGATTCAAAGTTTTAGATGTCTATGTTTAAATTGGAATGATACATGTATTTGCTATGAAATAAAAAAAAATCTCTGAGAGGCTACAAAAGAAAAACAAGTTTCAAGGAGTGTGGAGATAATAAATNTTTTGTGATGTGAAAATATAAGGGGAGAAAAGTTTGAATGCTGATGGAGAATGATGGGAGTGGAGTAGAACTACCTACCAACTAAGTACATATAAAATATCCACATGGAAACCCTCTATTATATAAAATGAAAAAGAAATATTGGCACATATACTTTATAAGAAGTTGATCAAAGATATCCTGTATTTGTGGGTAAGCTGCTCAGAAAACTAATAGATTTTCAAATTAAAATCTCAGTGCCTTGCACAGGATACCTCTCTTTGCTATTGGCCAGGGAGCCCTATAGCAGGCTTTCTTTTGGATGCCAACCAGCTCCCAAATAAAGACATGGAGACATAATATTAGTTAGGAATGCTCGGCCTTAGTTTATGCTTGTCCCATTAGCTCTTACAATTTAATTTAACCTGTTTCTCTTCATCTATGTTTTGCCTCCAGCCTTTCTACCTATCTTTCACTCTGTATGTCCTACTCTATGTCTGACTGGCTGTTGGTTGCCTGGCTGCCTGGTCATGGGTATATTCTCTTTTTCTCCCTCATTCTCTCTCTCTCTTCTCATGTTCTCTCCTCCCACTTATTATCTCTGCCCACCAGCCCCACTTATCCCTTTACTGTCTAGCTATTGGCCATTGAGCTTTTTATTAGATTAATCAGGTGCCTTAGGCAGGCAAGGTAAAACAAATGCAACACATCTATACATAGTTAAACAAATGCAGCATAAAAAATATAATATACCTTCACTTAGTGTTATTCCACAACCATAAATAAATGTAATACAACTTAAAATAATTAAACAAATATTATACAATAGAACCCTCAGAGGCTACCAAAACAATGCAGACTTCATCATTGCTCTTGGCTATAAGACTAGATGACAAGACCTTGTTGCTGAAGATGCCACATACTTTGAATAGGCACAGGGAAATCCACTTGAAATTGTATAGGAGCTTCCTTCCTCTGCTGGAAGTTGATATGCAAGTTGCTCAGAAAGAAGCTTCATTAATAACAACTTGCCAGGCAAGATGTGCCTACCAAGATGTGTAAACACAGCCTGAAGGTTCAGAGGATAACATAGTATATTATTCAACCTAAAGCTAACTCCATGACATTCAGCCTGGTGCTGTAAATGCAGTCCTCAAGCCTATGCCTGAGAAGTCAACAGTCAATTCATTTCAATTCAATATGGAATCTACTACTGAAGCGTTGACAAAAGAACTTACAATCAAACTGACTTCTAAGTAACCTTTCTACTCATAGGTAGTGCTGAGCTCAGCCTTAGTCAGACAAAATTGACCACCTTCATAAAGTTTGAACCAAAAAAAGACAAGAAATTAAGAGGATGACTAGTTTGAAAGTAGTAGGGTGACCAAAGGAGTGGAACAAGTTAGGACAATGGGAGGTGATTTTTGAATGCAATATATTATATACACATGCATGGAACTTTTAAAATGAAAAAAAAAATTAAAAGGCAAAAGAAAACAAATATTGGTGATGATATGGGGTTTGATAAGTACTTATGCACTGTAAACTAGAGCAATCCTATAGAAATCAGTACTAAGCAACCCCCCAAAATTCTAAAATATAACTAATCATTTTTAATTATACCAGTCTTCTGTATATACCAGAATGACCCTGTAACAGCTTAGCACAGAGGTATTTTACCAGCCATGTTTATCATAGTCCCATTTCCATTATCTAGACTCTGGGACCAGCCTAGAAGACTATCAATAGATATGAGACACACACACACTGCAGTTTTATTCAGGCATAAATAATGAAATCATGTTATTTTCCAGGAAGTTGATGGAACTGTAAATCATCATGTTCAGTAATAGAGCCAGTCTCATAATGACAAAGGACAAATATCATTTTCTTTTTCTTATTTGAGGATGTGTCGGTATGTAGGGAATCAGGATGAAGGGTACATGCTAAGTCTGTGAATAAAAGATTCTAAAACAAGGTCAAGAGAGGACAATTGTAGGAGGAAAACAGAAATGTGGCAGCATGTTCTTTCTCGTACTCAGAGGATAGATATTCATAGATAAGTGGGAATGCTATCACATGTGACTGATATATTTATGTATATTATGATATGGGTCTCTATTTGTGAAGGCAACAGGAAGCAGTGAAGCAGAGTGAGATTGTGTCTCTGAGGTATTTCAAAAGCTTCACCACTAAAGTCTCACCAATATAACTGCCTAAACATGAGCTGAACAAGCACAACAGCAATAGACATATTCATGTGCACTGAGGGCAGCCCAGGAAGCCATAGGCTGATACAAATAACTACAACTAAGAAATCCTGGGAGTGGGAGAAGGAGTCTTCCCTAGGGAAGAGTACACCATTTGGTTATCCAATACGGAATGGTCATCTCTGAAAAGATACACACAAACAGTATTCTACATATGTGTATGCATATATATATAACAAAAATTAATTATAAAATGGGCTGTGATTTGTAAAAGTAACAAGGAGGAGTATATCAGATTTTGGAGGAAAGCGAAGGAAGGATGAAGTAATAATAATTATAATCTAAAAATGGAAGAAATTATATATGTATTTATATATATACATGCATGTACATACACATGTATATGGATACACACATATATATGTGTTTATGTGTATGCATGTATGTATATGCATGTATGTATGTATATATATATATATATATATATAGAGAGAGAGAGAGAGAGAGAGGGAAATTAAGAACATACTCTACTCTTAAAGAGGACCCAGCTTTGAGCACTCACTTAGCAGCTCACTTCTACCTGTGACTCTAAATCCTGAGAAATTGGTGCCTATAGTCTCTGCAGACACCTGCACTCATGTGTACATGCCTACACACACACACAAACACACACACACACACACACTTCAAAATGAAAATGAATCATATAAGAAATGATGATGTTAGTGCCATATCCTCTCAGGTCACTTATTTGAACTCTGTGCTCAATGCATTCAGCAAATTAGAGAAATTAATCAGTTCATAGAATCCTTCAATACACTCTTATTGCCCTGATTTCAACTGATTCCAAACCTGGCGATGAGGAGACAGCTCTGTAGATAAAGTGCTTGCAATGCAAGTGTGAGGATCTGGGTTTGAATCCCAGTGGCCCTATGGTGAGGTGGGAGGCAGACATGAGAATTCTTTTACAGGCTAGGTAATCAGATGTATACAGCTTTGCACAACAAAAGAGAGATCCTATTCTGAAGATATAAGGTGAATACCAACAGCAAAGGTTGTTCTGTAACCTGCTCATACAAATATGTGCCTACACAAACACACCTTCATATATATGCCCACATACAATACACACAGAGAATGAAATGAAATAGTTTGTCATTGGAGATTCATTTGAAATGGATTTTCTTCTTCAAATCCCACCATCAAATTCTCAGATAATCATCTGTGTAAGTTGCAATTTATCAAACTATTAATACATAAACTTGAACTTGTGTGCAAATGAGATTTTCATTCAATGGGAGCAAAACTGGTTAAAAATTACTGTGTATGAATTTGAATTACTTCGTTAGCCAAATTGAATTAGGTACTAATCTTTATACATTAGATACACTGGTAAATAGTTTGACTTCTTTAAACTATTTTAACTTAAAACCCTAATCAAGAACAATTTACATTTTAATATATTTTCTAACATTTAGAGAGCCTATGTATGAAAATAANTTAGGTTCAAAGGGCTATTTTTAATCTTTTTTGTTTTCCCCTAATTATAGTATTATTTTATTCATTGACAATGTCATACATATATTCAAGTATATGTATATATCATGTCTTAATCCTATCCATCTCCTCCTGCCCCTCCAGTTCTTCCTCTCTACCTCTCCACAGTGGATGTATCCCCTTCACATTTCCCTCCCANCTTCATGTTGGAATTTTATTTATTTATTTATTCTTTTCTCTTCACAATTTTTATTGTGTTAAGTTGACAATTAAAGCACCACACAAACTCTTTTGAAGCACGGTTTCTGGTTGGGAAATCAAAGAACTTGTGGNAATTATCAAGGAAGGAACTTGAGCCTTTAAACTATTTCATTAGTGCTATTATAAATGCTGTTGTAAATCAGGCGTGGTAGCATGTGTCTTTAATCCCAGCAGAGGAGGTACAGGTAGGTGATTCTCTGTGAATTTGAGGCCAACCTGGTCTACAGAGCACGTTCTAGGACATCCTGAGCTATATTGTGAGATCCCATTTCAAAAACGAAATGCTGTTGGAGTAAAGTTATTTCCCCTGGGTCTTAACAAGACCATTTATGACCATGGAGTACAGGCTGTTGTGGTTACCTGCAAAATACTTTGGCCCAGAGCCATGGCAATGAAATAAGTAAAACAATATAGTGATAGCTAAATGTGCGGTGACTATAATGGAGTTGTGAACATTTCCTCTTAGACTGAGGGGAGAGGGTCATTTGCTTTACACCTTACATGTTGGAATTGTAAATCATTCTCATTTCTGACATGAGAAAATTTTTGATGATATGCTTGGTGCTGTATGTGAAGGGAAAGAAGTCACCTGATCGTATATTTGCCATTTTATTTTTTACATTAATTTTATCCAATATAGTTAATATAAATACCCTCATTTAACTGAAAACACATTAACCCCTTCATTGAACCTGACTCTCTACTTGCGTTACAGAGTTTCATTATTTTGGAAAATAATACTTCAAGATTATGTTGTGGGTACTTTTGACATTAGTGGTTTGAATCACTTGGTACTTAACTATTGAAGGTTAAAGCATTCAAGACCTGTTGTTTGGCTATGTGTTGCAAGATATTTGATCACACTGTGTGAAAATGTGTTGCTGTTTTGCCTTGCTGTCAAAGGCACCTGATTGGTTTAATAAAAAGCTGAATGGCCAATATCTAGGCAGGAGAGAACTGGCAGGATTTCAGAACAGATAGAGGAACTCAGAGTTAGAATCTAGGCATCCAGGAGATGCCAATGAGACATTGAGGGAATTGAACATACAGAATGGAGGAGAGGTAAAAAGCCACATGGCAGAACATAGATTAATAGAAGCAGGTAAATATAAGTTTTAAGAGCTAGTTGGGAACAAGCCTAAGCTAAAGGCCAAACTTTTATAATTAATAATAAGTCTCCATGTCATTATTTGGGAGCTGGTGGTCCAAAGGAAGTTTTCAGATCTGAAAACATTTGAGAGGGATTCGGCTAAAATTACCCAGAAGCAAGCTGAATCATATAGCTATGTTTTCAGATCTGAAAAGACCGTGCAGATAATAATGAACTAGTAACATTCATACATTTATCAATACTGAAAAAGGTTGCTTGAAAGAGAGAATCTGACCTCTAGTAGTGGGCCTGCTGTCAATTGTGCTACTCCTTTTAATAAAGGAGGGAGAGTAAAGGGGGAGGAGGGGATGAGAAAGAGAAAGAGAGAAACAAATTTAGCTAGGAATTTTTCTGAACTGAAGACTATATGTGTACGTATTGGGTGTTTTCTGTAAATAAAATAGTGAAATATGATTTTCAATATTATTTTGAAATTTCACTTTCACTCGACACAACACACTANCAATTATTATATATTACATTATGAAAGTGTTCACATTTAGTCTATGCATATTGATAAATACAAAGGGACAGACTTAGGCAGCTAATGATAGAACAGGATGAAGTGTTAAAACATAGCACTAAGGATCAGCAGAGCTGGTACAGGATTGGTTCTCTATGTATTATATTTAATTTGACAAATAGAAGCTGCTAATTACAGTGAACAAACTGTTTGTTAGGAATGCACCGTTTCACACATGGAATTTTGATAACTGGTGTGGGTTCTGATCCTACTGGCAAAGCACTCATGACCAGTTGAATATATACATTTAGGATACTGCTGCTAGAAATGAGTTCAATGAGGTTACAGAAAATGACCAAAGGGTAGGCAATAAAGAGATTGGGAAGCAAAGGAAAGCAAAGTTGTGTAGAAATGTTCAGCTCATTGTGGNGATTATAAACAGAGGTCAGCTGACATTCATGTTACAAAAGGCAAACATTGTCAGAAGCATCTTACTAATTGGCATACTGGATGACACAGACCTAATATGAGGGCTTTTGCTTTGTTTTATTTTACCCTCTTTTGTTGTGTTTGGTTATTGTCTCTTGGAGGCCTGCTCTTTTCTGAAGGGAAACAGAGGGTGAGCATATGTGAGGAAGTGGGGAGGTTGGGGGTTGTGGAAGAAGTGGAGGGAGGGGAAACTGTGATTGGGATGAATTGTGTGAGAGAAGAATCTATTTTTAATAAAAAAAATTAATTAAAAACATGAGAGTCCAGGGAGATAATCAAGTTTAGAGCATATTATTATAACACAATAGTTACTGATGTGAGGAAGGAAGGGCTGATGATATCCATTAAGATTTTACTTACCTTCACTAAGGCCATATGTTATACACTCATCATTGGTTTCATAGAATATAGCAACAAAAATAAAGTGTTAATGTGAATAATTGTATCAAGTCTAAAACTTCNACTAATATTAGATTAGCAGTTCTCAACCTCTGTGTTGTGACCCTTTGGATGAGGGTGTCATATATCAGGTATCCTACATATCAGATATTTACATCATGATTCATAACAGTAGTAAAATTACAGCTATGAAGTAGCAACAAAATAAGTTTATGGTTGGGGGTCACCACAGCATGAGGACCTGTATTAAGGGTTACAGTATTAGGAAAATTAAGAACCANTGCATTAAATAGAAGTGTTTCCTTTCTATCATAGAAATTCATTGAGCTGAAAGAATGGTATTACTGAACCTTATGTGAAAGATAGAACCAGCATGTAGGGACTCTGTAGGCTGAAAGTATAGACTTCGGTCAACAGTCTAAATGTGTTCAACAGTTACAATGGCCTTCTACCTTAGGAGAAATACTAATAATTGACAGTCCCACATAATAAACAATGATTTTCTAATTGTGGACATGATATAACAGAGAAGCAACTAGGGAATCTGTCAATGCTAGATGTAATGAAAGGAGGGGCATAGACTCTGTTACTTACCACCTCTAGACTATGTGGAAGCAGCCACTAAAGGCTGTATCCAACAAAGAGAGGGAACACTAGTTTGTTAGCTAGCAATGTTTAGAGAATCAAAAGAATAAACAGAAATCCAGTCTTGATGTTTGAGATCAGAATTTGTCTTAGTTACATTTTTCTTGTGAGGTACAAAACCTAGACAAAAGCAACCTAAGGAAGAAATGTTTACTTGGGTTCAACGTTTAAGGAACTGTCTATAATGGTGTGGAAGTCAAGTAGGATCTTGAGGCAGCTGGTCACATTGTATCCTAAGTGAAAAAGAANAAAGCAATACATGACTTCTCAGGTAACTTATAAATTGTTAGAATCTCAGCTTGGGGAATGATATCTCCCACAATGGGTAGCTTTTCCCAAATAAATTTCAACATAATCCCATTTAGGCATGTCCAAAGGCCTACATTCCAGGTGATTCTAGAGCTCACCATATTCACAAATGAGATTCATCATCATGGGAACTCTGCAGTAAGTAGCCTCAGATCACTAAGAAGATACAGTAAACTCAGGGAAAACATCAGTTTCATAATTCCAACAACTTCTGGGTTCATTTTACATTCAAAATAAAACAAAACAAAAACATTAGGTTTCACTAAAAAATGAACTTATTTAACTGAGTGACCGAAAGAATTTGATCTTTTCTACTAAATTAAGAAATGACATGGAAAACCAATAAAAATAGGAAATATCAAATTGTTGTCAGGATGTATTTTATGAGAGATGAATCTATTTTCAATTAAAAAAGAGAGTGGTAAAAATAGGAAATACCATTTGATCTAGCTGATAGTAACAGGAGAAATGTGAGNCTGTCTATTAGAGAAACAAGTAGTTATAAAGGCAGAGGCACTACTACTGCTTATTATCCATTTCATTTTTGAGGGCTATCAGCATAGGGAAGCCTCATATTCTAAAGTATTAAACTCCATCTTAAGAAGGTCATCAATCAAGGTGCTTCATGTATTTATGCTTTCATCTCCTGGTGCAACCTGATGTACTTTCTCAGAGTCACTGCTTTTCTCTGAGTGACTCCCATGTAATTATGTACACTATCAATTATCTTTGCTGACATTTTCTATGATACTTCTGTCTTACTAGGTAGCTTGTGTCATAATTCTGAAAGCCCAGCAGAAGCATTCTGGAACTGTTAATATGACAGGGTAATGGTGATGACTTCTCCCAGTTTTCTCTTCTAGATTTTCATCTACAGTTGGTCCTCATTGTTCATGNCCTCTCCATCTGTGAATCTGTCTACTCACCAAAATTTATTTATGAACTCCAACACTCATGACACTTTTAGAATCATATAAGATTATGTAAAGGGTGGTTAAATTTGTTAGTCATATATTATATATTTTCAGCTGAGATTTTAAAGAGTCAACCATCCCCACACTTATCATATATCATATATATGATATAATAAGACCAAAAGTATATCAGAGTTGGACAAGACAATCCAACTGAAGGAAAACAGGATAAAAGAGGAGGCAAACAAATCAGAGATGCACTGTTTCACTCACTCAGGAATCTCATGAAAACACAAATTAGTAGCCATAGTATATAAACAGAGGATATGTTGCAGATCCATGCCCACCCTCTGCATACTGCCTCAGTCTCTGAGTTCATANGAGCTTTGCTCAGTTCATTTAGTGACCTTGTTTTCTTACTGCCCTTCCTCCACTCTGGCTCTTACACTCTTTCTGCTTCCTCTTCTGTTGGATGGCCTGAGCTCTAAAGGGAGGGATTTNATGGAGACAAACCATTTGGGGATGAGAGTTCCAAGGATTCTCATTATCTGCATAATGTCTGGCTGTGAGTTTCTGTATTTGTTTCCATCTGCTGCAGGAGAAAGTATACCAGGCTTTTTCTTTTGAGCCACCAACCAGCTCCCAAATTGTTACATGAAAACTTATTATCAGTTTTGAATGCTCTGCCTAGCTTAGGCTCATTTCTGGCTAGCTCTTTTAACTTAAATTAACATGTTTGTCTACATTTTCCCTTGGGACTTTTTACTTTTCTTTCTTCTGNATATCCTATTTTCAGTGCTCCTCATTTCTGGCTGGCTGGCTGCTGCCTGGCTTGTGGCCCTGAGCATCTCCCTCATTCTGTCCTCTCCTTCTTCTCTTGTTCCTCCCTTGAGCCTAGATTTTTCCTCCTATTTATTCTCTCTGCCTGCTAGCCCAACCTATGCCTCTCCTGTCTAGCTATTGGCCCTTCAGCTTTTTATTAGATCAATCAGATGCCTTAGGCAGGCAAAGTGGAATAAATGCAACACATTAAACACACATCCTTACATTGTTAAACAAATGCAGCATAAACAAATGTAACACATCTTTACATAGTTAAAGTAATATGTAATGTATACTGTGCTGTGGAATAATCCTCTTGTACACTGTAAAGAGTTGTCACTTGAATTGGTTTAATAAAACACGGGTTGGCCAGTAGCCAGCAGGAAGTATAGGCAGGATGGTCAAACTAAGCACAATGGGAAGGAGAAGGACAGAGTCAGAGAGTTGCTGGCAAATGCAAAGAAGCAAGATGAGAATGCCACACTGAAAAAAGGTACAAAGCCAAGTGGCTAAACATAAATAAGAATTATGGGTTAATTTAAATTTAAGAGTTAACTAGTATTTTATTGAGTATTTTTGCATCAATGTTCATGAGGGAGATTGGTCTGTAATTCTCTTTTTTTGTTGCATCTTTGTGTGGTTTGGGTATCTGGGTAACTGCAGCCTCATAAAAAAGAGTTTGGTAACATTCCTTCTGTTTCTACTGTGTGGAACAATTTGAAGAGTATTGGAATTCGCTCTTCTTTGAAGATCTGGTAGAATTCTGTGCTGAAACCATCTGGTCCTGGGCTTTTTTTGGTTGGGAGACTTTTAATGACTGCTTCTATTTCTTTAGGGGTTATTGGTCTATTTAAACAATTTATCTGGTCTTGATTTAACTTTGGTATTTGGTACCTATACAGAAAATTGTCTATCTCTTTCAGATTTTCCAATTTTGTGCAGTACAGGTTTTTGAAGTACGACCTGATGATTCTCTGGATTTTTCGTTGTCTGTTGCTATGTCTCCCTGATTTCTGATTTTGTTAATTTGGATGCTCTTTCTCTGCCTTTTTGTTAATTTGGAAAGAGGCTTGTCTATCTTGTTGATTTTTTCAAAGAACCAACTCTTTGTTTCATTGATTCTTTGTATTGTTCTGGATAGGTACCACATACCAAAGTTAAATCAATTATGAATGTTTGTCATTGTTTAGGGGGGTTGGCTACAAGTTTTTATGGATAATGGTCAGGAAAAAAAGCTAAGCAAAGGAGATTAGATCCAGGTATCTTGTTCTGAAAAGGAAAGGGGGGATATGGGAATGATAGGATAAAAGGGTAGATTACTGAATTTATTTTAATCCAAAAAACAACTATTAATCTTAAATATTTTACATTGATATGGGTTTTAATTTATTGATACAAATTTAAAGTTAATTTTGTTGTAGGTGTATTTCTTCTCTTGTTTAAGTTATTGTGTCTATGAAGTTCATTTAAAATGTAATGTATAATAAGAAATGCATTAATAGTCATCTATAATAGCAAACTTATAGTCATGTTAGGTTATGTTAGGTATGTTTTCAAGGTCATACAGAGATATATTTCAGATAAATAGGCAATCTTCAAACACTTCAAAGACCTACAGAATATGGCATTTAAAATGTTTTAAGAACTTAGGTTTTTCATGACAGTGAGACACATCTGCTCCTGGCAGCACTAATCTACTTCAGAGAAAATGATGGGCATTGAAGAAATCCATATGTAGTTTGTTTTCTTTATAGCAAAAACTAGCCATGTAGGCAAAGCAACTTCCCTTGCCTCAGTTGCTGACAGATACTGTCCAAATTGGACCAGCAAGATCCAAAAAAAAGGCAACTACCAGACTTTGCCAAGACAAGGTAGGAAAGTTCTTCAAAATTCCCTGCTTCATAGGAAAGTCTGTTAGACATGATAGGACTGCACACCAGAGCTGCATACCCTAAAATTGCAGAAGAACTTTGGGAGACTGTCCAGGCAGCTTGAGGTCCCTGTCATTAGGTAACATTTTACTCTTCTAGGGTCTTTGATGGAGTTGATTGCTAGATAGTTATAGTTAGTTTTCTTTAGTTATGTTAAATGGTAAATTAGATATAAAACTTTTGACTCACAAAGATAAGATAGATAATAGAGTATGTTCTCCAATTTTGCCAAATACAAATAGACTAGGTATTGTAACTGTAATTTTTACTTGATAAATGTTTTTGTTGTATATAATCTATGTTAAAGTTAAGAATCTTCCTTTCTAATTAGATAAAAGGAGGAAACACTATAAAATAATCCTCTTGTACACTGTAAAGATTTGTCACTCAGATTGGTTAATAAAATGCTGAATGGCCAGTAAACAGGCAGGAATTATAGGTAGGGTAACCCAACTAAGGATGATGGGAAGGAGAAGGACAGAGTCAGAGAGTTACTGACTAATACAGAGAAGCAAGATGAGAACGTCCTACTGAGAAAATGTACCATAACACATGGCTAAACATAGATAAGAATTATGGGTTAATTTAAGTGTAAGAGATAGCTAGTAACAAGCCTAAGGTATCAAACAAGCATTTATAATTCATATAAGCCTCTGTGTGTTTATTCAGGAACTGTCAGGCAGGAGAGAACCATCCATTTACAGTAACATATTTTTGCACAATTAAAATAATATTGCACAACAGGAAGCATCTCTGATGATGCCTAAACAAGAAACTGATATATGAGTACAGCAGAGCATCACTGCTTTTATTAAATTTAAATTTTATTAAAATTTTTAGACCAAAAGTATTTGTTTTTATTCTAGTTCTCTGGTCTATCTAGTCTCAGGCTCATGATCATCCAAGCCATATGGGTTTCATCTCCTGAAGTAGGCCTTAAGTTGAGTCAGTTATTGGTTGCTTACTCCTACAAGCTTTGTGCCACTGTTGCTCTAGCATATCTGGCAGGCAGGATATCATTGTAGACCAAAGGGTTTGTGGCTGTCTTTGTTTTTATGTTTCTCTTTTGAAAGTGTGCAGAATACCTTCCTCTATTAAAGATGCTAGAACAAAGAGGTGAAGACTCTTTGTAGGTACTAGCTCTACTTCCTCATATTCAATGAGTTATGTAAGTGTTGTCTTCAGCGACTTGTCAGTTTATGGAGAGCAACCTATTGTCTGGGCAACAACCTGTGTTGTTTGGGTATTCCCATGAGAACTATTTGGCCAACAACTTAATTAGATATAACTCAAAGTAATTAGATGTAATTAGATGTAGCCCAAAAATTTAATTAGATGCAACCCAAGCACTGGAAGCTTCATTTTGTTGACAATAGATGGCCAGGTGGGACTCTTCCTTCCTATTATTTAGTGATTTCATTTAGATATCCTTCATATATCTATTATTTTTGGAATCTTCTACTGTATTGTTTCCACACTATCCCTCAAATGCCCCTTAATTTTAGCTATTCCCCCAAATTCCCTCCCTCAACTTGAGTGGTTTGAATAGTGTGTGTAGTGTAATAGTTTTCACATATCTTTTTTCTTTTTTGTGATTTTCTTGTTTAAATTAGAATCCAAAGGGACTGTATATAAACTGGATTGTGTTCCTGAGCTAACTATGCATGTATTGTGTCTTACATAAAAACTCAACCAAACAAAAAACCCAAATGTTCTTAGTAACTTTTGCTAAATACTCAAGTCAATGCTTCTGGTTCAATGAGAATAAATGAGAAGTGTAAGTGTATTTAGATTACATTACTTAGAAACAAATAATGCAAGATCATCTACTGAGCAGTCACTGAAATTAAGGCCAAAGGCTCCAGGGACTCAAACATCCATAGATGCTACTGTACTTATAACAGGTACTGGATAATTTTGTGCAAAATGATACTAGCTTGACTTACCTGGGAAGAGGGACCCTCATTTGAGGAATTGCCTATTCAAGATTTATTAGAATGTTGATTCATGGTGGAGGAATCAGCTCACTGTGAGGGCTGCCAAGCTGGGGCAGATAGTTC
This sequence comes from Neotoma lepida, assembly GCA_001675575.1. Lineage (NCBI taxonomy): Eukaryota > Metazoa > Chordata > Mammalia > Rodentia > Cricetidae > Neotoma > Neotoma lepida. The sequence continues at coordinate 46,872 of LZPO01008452.1, read as the reverse complement.
TCAATTGTATAGGAATGCAATCTGAGCAAGCAGGTAAGTGCCATTTCTTTATAGACATTCCTTCAGTTCCTGGCTTGGCTTCCCTTGATGATGGATTGTAACATGTAAGCCAAAGGAACCCATTCCTCTCCAGTTATTTTGGTTAATATTTTATCATAGAAATAAAAAATGCATTAGGAAAGTAATATTATATGCTGAAAAACTGTATATGAAAACTTATTTTCAATGTATGTTGAAAATATCAAAGGTCAAAACTACATTTATGGCACCTAACCTATTTAGTGATGCATTATTTTAGAATAATTTGTTTGTTTATGACCATGTGTCTAGCCGAGACCTGTTACTCACTATTGTTCTCTAGAATCACAAAAACATATCATACTGCCCCACACTAGCTTAGGAACACATACAAAATTCAAATTTCAAAGTGAATTTGTGTATTACTTTTGTATCAAACTAAAGGCCATCAATCAACTCAGGTTCTATCTACATTTTTATTAAGAAACAATACATCTTCAGTTTAGGCATTCCAGTAGTTGGTGATATTCTAGAATATAACTACTATACCATAAAAAAATTAAAAATGATCCATTTTCAAAAGTGTCTTGAATGAGTTTAGGTCCATACACAGATGAACAAGAAATATTGGATCCCTACTAGTGTCTGCTAATATAACTAACACCATGCAAATTAAAAATTGGAATTAGAAAACTATTAACAGCCAAGCTTGCCGAATGACATGCAGATATGACAAGGGCAGGTGCTTGAAGCACTTTAAAATAAAGAGGATGTAAACTGTAGAAATGAATCTACACATTTTTGCCTTTGTAAAAATATACAAACATAAATGATAGATGACACATAAGATAGCATTCCCATGATGAGTCAATGAGGAAAATAGAGTGATTAGCATTTGGGGTTCTAAAATGTGTTCCTGGCATTCTATTTGCATTTTCACCACCATTAGACTGATGATAAAGAAATGCTAAAAACTAGACACATACTTAATGTCATCCATTCATGTCTGATTTAAATAATCTACAGCATTGTATCTATTACAGGTAAAATTAGAACATTAATAATAAGGGAGAAATTTTACAAGGTCCTATCCATAGATGAAAAACTAATTGATGCTGAGAGAGGAAACATCATTTTACTCCAATGATGGGCCCCTTGATACCATTTAACTCTAAGTGTTAAACCATAAACACATAAACACATAAACAAAACTAAATGGACTCAGAAGGTTATATCTGTGTCTATCTATCTATCTACCTATCTGTCTATCTATCTATCTATCTATCTATCTATCTATCTATCTATCTATCTATCTATC
>LZPO01008451.1:49346-68998 GCA_001675575.1 Neotoma lepida | reverse complement strand
TGCTGGGGCTCAGGGGGGCTCATCTAAGTTCTGTGACCTCTGGCCTAGGCTCCTCTTACAAACTTTTGAGAAGGCTCTGGCCAGTACCAACATGACCTTGGTACACTCAGAAAACCTGTTCCAGCCAAGACTGGTGGAAGGTCATCATCCAGAAGGCTAGTCACCCATGGTTATTATAGATCCTCTTCTATGGTTAGATGGTGGTGGCTGGGGAGGCTAGGGATGATCATGTGAGGGAACTGATCTCTGATGGGTGGTCTTTGATGCAGACNACTGTGTATAGAGGTTGAAAAAGGAAGTCAATCCCATTGAAAGATCTCAGAGATGTGATGGAACACCATTCAAACATTGCTAACACTGGTCTTTAGTTTACTTCACTAACACATATTAAATATATATTATATATAATATAATAATATATATAATAAAATCATATTTCATTTTAGGACTGTGACAATGTGTCATGGTAAAGTTATTTGGAGTTGAATTGAAAATAGGGGAAACTGAAGTAGATTTCTTATTCAGAAGAATGAATTAGAAGAATCTGGAAGAAGCAGAGTCTGTCCTGTGGTTCCTCTAGATGGAAATGGACTGCCAGGGAAGGGGCAGATGCTACAAGGTCAGGCAGGGTGGTAGCAGTGTGTACTACTTAGTGTATGGAGCCTGGATTTGTGAAGACCCTGCCTGGCCCAAACTCTTACTGTCACTCCAGCACCTCTGCTGATGTGCAATGGACAACTTCCAGTATAGTGTCCAGCTCAGTGATCGAGAGTGGGCCGAGTTCTCAGCCACTGCTGATGAGTGTGGCCTCTTGCAGGCTGGCCTGGCATCTGGTGACGAGCTCTTGTCCAGTGACATTGACCAAGGGGACAGCAGTGGAAGCAGCCCCCCTGGGCCCCCACCCCTCTTCACTGGGCAGCTGGCTCCCCAGGGGAGGGGACAACAGGCCTCTGAGTTGGAGGACGTGGCTGCTCAGCAGCTGGTCAGCAGGTCTCAGTGTGAGCCTGTCCTGGCTCTGGAGGCCAGTCATCAGGTAGCCAGCACGTCCACACAGTCAGAAGCTCTACTGTTCCTCGGCTCAGACAGCGTCTGTTCTGGCCAGACCTTGTCCTTCCCAGGGTCAGCAACTTTCAGGGACAAGATGCAGAGGCTTTTGCAGGGCCCTTCTCCCAGCTCTCCTGGTGAGCCCTCTCATAGTTCTGAGTCCCCTGGCCACAGTGCCATCCCTCAGAGTCCCCCTGACAACCTTGAAGCTCCACTGAGGAACCCTGGTCGTAAGAAGAGGCGTGCTGTGGGCGCCAAGGGGGCCAAGTGCTCTGGCTCTCTGGGCTCTGCTGCTGTCCAGATGAGCTCCCCACAGCTTATGGAGACCAGGCCCAAGGAGGTTCTTATGTCTGGGACATTAATGGCAAAAGCCCATCAGGATAAGACACAGTCAGATTCTGCAGGTGCTTCTGTACATGGCTCTAGTATCCCTGAACAGATGGCCAAACAAGAGTCAGACTTGGATCTGTCTACACCTGTTCTAATAACTGAACAAGATACAGACCAGATGAGAAAGACACCCAGAGCTATGCTACACATGATATCCAAACCTGTCCAGGAAGCTCATCCAGATGTCTTCCAGATGGCCACACCAAGTTTGTCTCTCTCTACACATGCCTCCAAGTCTCAACCCTACACGGCTTTGTCTAAACCTGCCTCCAAGTCTCAATCTGACATAGCTTTGTCTACACATGTCTCCACATCTGACATGACTTTGTCCACACTTGCCTTCAAATGTCAACCCAATACAAATCAGTCTACACTTGCCTCTGACCCTGACATGGCTTTGTCTATACCTGCCTCCATGTCTCAACTGGACAAAGCTGAGTTTGCACCTGCTTGCATACCTGGACTGCATGAGGACCTATCTGCAGCAGGCTCAGAGATCAAGCCAGAAGTTTATCTCTCTACATCTGCCCCAGTGGTTATGCTTTGTACAGATCTGCCTCATTCTGTTTCAAAGACTGAATCTGAAGAGAGTATGTCTATATCTGCTGTGCCTCCCTTATCTCCTATTACCCAGGCTGAAGCTGCCATGGTGGATACAGACGTGACTGCGTCTCCTGGGGGATACTTTGAGAAGCCAGTAGGGCAGCTCTCAGCAGGGTCCTCAGAATACTCCTCAGGGGAGCCTGGTCCAAGTCCTGTTCAAGTCCCCAAGAAGAAGAAAGTACGATTCTCCATGGCTGTACCCAGTCATGAAGATTCAGGATCAGGCGAGCCTACAGGCCCACCCTTTCTAACCCCAGACTGGCCCCCAGCTCCCAGGACAGCAGCAGGGAGTCGTGGGGGGTCTGCAGCCTGGGATGCTGTAGCTGTTGGGCCCCGACTCCCCCAACCTCGGATTCTCAAGTACCTGCCTCCTCCTATATCCTCTGTCTCAGCAGAGCCTGAGCCTGGAAACTGCTATGCAGTAACTCTCCCTGAGGCCTATGAGTTCTTCTTCTGTGACACTATTGAGGAGGAAGATGAAGATGTCGAGGATGAGGCAGCAGCCAGCCAAGCCCTGGATGAAGTCCAGTGGCCTGACACATGCGAGTTCTTTTTTAGGGACAGCAGAGCCCAAAGGTCAAGTTGTCAGAGGGGACACTCCCCAGTCCCACCCCCAAAAGCAGAGGCTGTGGCACCTGTTCCCCCTGGAGATTTAGTGCCTATCTCCATCCCTGAGGTCTATGAACACTTCTTTACTGAGGAAGGATTTGGGAGCAGACAGCCATCAGCCACCCATATCCAACTGCAGACCTCAGAGCTCTTCAGGGAAGTAGGGCCTGAGGCATACTCCAAGCCTGTTCCAGCTACAGCAGAACATCTTAGCTTGACAATCAAAGAGGCAGGTAGGTGTTGATCAAGACCTAGGCCCATCCAGGTCCTGGGAACATACTGTTCAGGGAGTTAGGCCAAGAGGATAAGGGAGAGATATGATCATCTGCCTGTATGTATGTGTTTGTGTGTGTGCTCTTGCATGCTCTGGGAGCTACATGAGGGAAGAGTAAGTTCCTTAACTAGCCCAGGACACAGTCAAGATGGGGCAGCTCAGGCCAGACACCAGGGTTTTATCTTTGACACTGACAACTGTCCTAAGTCCAATCCTAGGTGCCATCAGGAACTTTCTTCCAGCTCCTAGGGAGGCAGGTACTGGGCCACATTCCCATTTAGGCCATGATGATTGAGGCACTGTGGAAAAGTATCTCTGCTCCCCTCTGGAAACTATTTCACAGACCAAAGAACAGAAGACCCTAAAGGCAAATCACCCAAATTGTTCTGACTCAACTATGATACATGTTATCCAGTGTCTTAAGGAAGAGAAGTCATGTGGAAGATCTGACTCAACACATTTCTCTAGGATAGGTGGTATTTTATGTCAGGCATATCTCAGAGAAGAGCATCTAATGTACTTTTCTTTCCTAGGAGAGCTAAGGAGCCCCCTTACTTCATTTACATTCAGCCAGAATGACATGTGCCTGGTGTTTGTTGCCTTTGCCACTTGGGCTGTGAGAACTTCTGATCTACATGCCCCAGATGCTTGGAAAACAGGTTTGGAAGTCCTGGAGACAGAGGGTGTTATGCCTAGAAGCCCTAGCGGCTATAGTTGTTTACCACACCTGCTGGGTCAGCAGGGATGAAGGGTACATGGGAAGTTCAGGTTCTCTTTGACCTTGCTTTTGTCATTGCTAACCTATTTCCAACATACCGTCCTTTGAAGGCTGGGTTATGTAGGCGGAAGGTAGTGAGAAGCCAGAGCTAGCACTCAGGGTATCTTGTGTTTCTCTTACAGTCTTGCTGGCCAACATTGGCACCATCTCTGCTATCCGCTACTTCCGCCATCAGGTTGGGAGAGGGCGTAATGGCAGACCAAGATCCAGTTCCAACCCAAGCTGCTAGGAGCCAGGCTGGCCTGGTGAGGCATGGGGCATGGGGATGAACCCAGGCGACAAGGACAAGATGTTGCTCTTCTCTCCACCCTTTGATCCCTGTCTTCTGAGGCATCTAGGAAGGAGCCAGTGTCTTTGGTGCTGACTTACTTGGACTCAACCCAAGGGTTCAGCCAGTGGCTAAGACCAAGGCCATTTTCCATACCTGAGAAGGTAGAGATTCAGGATTGTGAGTGAGTGGGCCCTGAGCCAGGAACTGGGTAACAGGGCATCAGATTTGCAAGTAAAAATCACAGGGCACATAGTTATATTTGAATTTACATGAAGTTCTTGAGATATACTTGTATGAAGAAATTATTTGTTGTTATCTGAAATCCAACATAATTGGGCACCCTGCCTTTTGTCTAGTCATAAATAAAGGAAGAGCAGCAGAAGAGGACTCTACAGTAAGTGTAAAAGCAAAAAGGCCCCCTGGGTCTGGGCCAAGAGACTACTAAGCGCCTTCAAAGCTAGAGGGAGGCAGTCCAAGAACTCTGCTCTGTTGAAAGGCAGGCTTGGCTGGCAAGGGCTTCCAAGGCCCTGATTCCTGAGGCACCACAGCCACAGCTTGCCTAGGCCTGGCCTGAGTCAATGAATAGGTTCTAGGACAATGGTTCTCAACTTTTCTAATGCTGCAACCTTCTAATACAGTTCCTCATGTTGTGGTGATCCCCAACCATAAAATTATTTTTGTTGCGACTTCATAACTGTAATTTTGCCACTGTTATGAATTGTAATGTAAGTATTTTTGGAGCTAGAGGTTTGCCAAGGGGGTTGCAACCCACAGGTTAAGAACCTCTGTTCTAGGTGATACCTCCGGGGGTGACTTCTGAGGCCCCTGCAATATGGGATCTGTGGGGCAGGGTTGGATCTTTTCCAAGAGCCCTGGACAGTATATACATAGAATTTGATAGCATCCTATGGAAGGATTGTCTCCTGATACTATAGGAAGCTTGAAAGAAGCCAAGGCTGAGAGAATTTGTAGAGTAGGAAGGTGGGTGAAGGGACTGAGATGGCACAGTGAAGACAGCATATGAAGGTCCTTAGGATGGTGGGGTACTCTGGCTGCTCGGAGGGGAACACAGGGACACAGCACCAATAAAAATCTCTTTCTTGTTTATGGTGTTAGTCTTTCTGACCAGCCTTACCCTATGAACCCAACAGTGCTAGATCTTCCCATACTCCTGTTTCTTGTGATAGTTCTTATACTACTGACATCTGACACTCATGTCCTCTGACTTCACATGCTGAGTTTGACAACCTGACTTTTTCAGTGCTCTGTATTTCACACTTATGCTGTTCCCCACTTCTAAGTAAATATCTGCTCTAGCACTTTCATTCTTTCTTCCCTAGAGGTATAACCCCTGGGGATATCTGGGATCTCACTGATGTCCCTCACTGGTTTGTTCATAGGAAGAGTTACCTCCTCTTAGTTGCTCTAGTTGCTAAAGCTGAAGAGCTAGAGCCTGGTGAGAGGTGCTTCTATCCTCAGAGTTCTAGAGACACCCTTAACTTGCTGGGGTTAGGCCCTGGTAGATTTAATGTAGGTCAAAGGACTGGTATGACTGCATACTCTTATTCAGGTTGATGCTGGTTGGTTGTGTTTCTGAGAAGCAGCCCACCTGGGGCCCATTAGATCCACTGGATGAGTCCCATCTCCACTGGCATCTTCCTGAGCTGTGTCCACTTCTGGTGGGAGGGAGAGGAAGTCTTGTTCCAGACAGGAGCCTCCTCATCTAGTAGGGATGTCATAGACAAGTCAGACATCAGCCTTTAGGAAGTAGCACCCCTTCCCTGATGGAAAGAAGACCCTCACTCACCTGGGGGAGGTGGCAGGGAACTGGGTGTACTTTCTCTGGCAGGCGTGACCTGGGAGCCCCAAAACACGAGTCTTAAAGCCAGCACAGATCAGACTCCTTGACCTGCCAGTCCCTTGCCACTTTGTTCTCCTTACCTTCCAGCTTCCTGTCCTCCCGTACTGTCCCTGTACCTAGTTTCTCCCTGCTCCATAGTCTGCTTTTCTCCTTAGAGTCCTAGAACCCCTACCCAACATCCCCTGATCCCGAGGCCTCCACACCAGAGTGGAGGATGTGACTTACAAGCTGAGGGAAATCTGAAGGCCGTGGCCCTCTGTTCTTGATGGAACCCCGGTGTCTCTGGGAAGCTCTAGACTGCAGGGCACCTTTCTTGGAGAGCAAGTGGGAGCCCAGAGGCCTAGGGGAGCTGGAGATTCCAGAGCTGGAGTCAGAGACAGGCACAGACACGGAGACNGAAGGGAACGGGCTTGATAGTTCAGGTCCAGGTGATGTCTGCATCGCACAGAGGAACTGCTGGGAAAATGTGGGTTACCTGAAGCCCTGGTCTGGGACCACTGTGAAGCCTAGGGATCCCTTGCCTAGAAACACCCTCCCTTCATAGTCTTCAGGCTTCTGACATCTCCTGATCTCACTGTAGCATATCCACCTAGTAGGGCACTGACCTCATCTAGGCCTTGGAGGTCTGTAATCTTGCGGTGGGATGTAGCTGGTGGTGTGTAGGGATCAGCATAGAGCGGGGAGTGTGGACTATCCAAAGAGTGGTCCTGAGCCTCTGGGCTACTGTCTAGGTCCAGTGCACTCATCTACAAGAAGGAGGAGATACCTGGGTGGGTTCCCTTAGTTAGATGCAACAAGAACCTTCTGTCCTCAGAACATAAGGTCTCTGTATGTTCCATCTAGACAAGCAAGAAAGTAGAAGCAGAAGGGATAGTGGCCTGGGGTGGGGGCTCACCTTGGTCAGGTCCAGGTGCAGGGGCAGTGGGACAGCTGAGCCAGATACTTTCCTTCGAGCTTTGCCCCTGGGAGACTGGTTACTGCCACTGTGCCTCAGTTCTATCTTCTTTCGGCCAGTGCTGGCACAGTTAGAGTTGGTCTGGTTCTGTGAACACCAAGAACCACCCAGAAAGATCTCCAGGGCTTCTTTCCCACACACTCTTCTATNATGCTGTGTGAAGGTCCCTTCAGTTCAAGTTCCCTCCCTGGCGAACTATGGTCCAGGGTCACTGTGGGACAGTGGGACCTAGGCTCCCCAGAAGACAGAAGTCCCATGTTTTCTTACCCCCATCCCATGTCATTCCTTTAGGTACTTACAGATACAGGCTGGGCAGGGAAGCCTATAGTGGTTGGCACTGAGGATTCAGGGAGGGACTGGCTGGTGGGGAGTACTGGACACTCTAATTTCCAGCTGGTTTGTCCATTGGAAGAGAGTGAACCTCGGCCTCTACCCACAACCTAAGCAGCAGAGGTAAGGTGAGTGGCTGATCTGTCTCCTTATCTATCCCTGCTTGGACCTACCATTCTGCTCCCTAGTTTGTACCACCTGAGTTATAGGGAGCTCACTGACTCCTCACCTGTGTGGATCCATGTAGTCCTGGGAAATTCTCTGGGCCAGGCAGCAGGTGGGCCCCATCCCTATGAGAGACAGTCCGGAGGCACAGCAGCCATTGACTATAATCCTCATAACTGGCACATACCACACGGATGGTGTTGATGAGGCAGCCTAGCACACAGACATGTGAGCTAAGGTCTGGCAGGACAGGTACATTCCTTACCCCACAGAGACCCCAGCACAGAGTTGGAGCATCCTCCATACTCACCCCTACTAGAAGCCCAGTCAGACAGTGGAGATTCTAGGTAGGACCCTACCTTCGATGAGAAAAGAGCGGATCTCCTTTTCCTTCTCTTCTAGGTTGATGTGAATGGCACTTAGTGGAAGCTCCCCCTGTAGAGTGAGGACTAGGTATTTATCTGTGTCATCTCAGCCTCTTCCTGGCCCTACCTTCCATCCTGCCCTCCAGAGCTGGGCTGGAAACTCAGGCCACTTAGCACTGAGGATGACACTCTGAGAAAGGCTAGGCAGCTTGGTTCTGGGACATCTCCACTTTACTGCCTGTTGGTTCTCCAGCCGATGCCAGTTGTAGATAGATGCTTATAGGGATCGGTCCTTGTCAGGGAAGCTCCCTTGGTGTGTTTTTAAGTGACTATGAGTACACACCAGTATCATGCTTTGGTTCCCCCCCCCACACACACACAGACATGAGGTGTTCAGAGATAAGGGGAGGCATGCACCAGAGATTCCAAGAAGCAGCCTATTCCATCNGCCCACTCCAGGGTTAGTGATGTCCCTCTAGGATGAGAGGGGTTGTAGAGGGTGGAAACTCCTCTTCTGTGCCAGAGCAGAGACCAGATTGACCAGGGCAGTGGGGCCAAATGGGTGGAGCTCTGTGCTCTGTCCCAACAAGCCCTGAAATACAGGTTTCTGAGTCTCCACTCCCACCCCACAAAGGGCACCTTCCAGGACAGGTATATGTGGAGAAGGCCAACCTTAAAGCTAAGCCCATCTGGCTCCTCAGAGAAGATGGCCAGGGATGCTGGGTATAGTACCAGAATCCGGTCCCACTGCTCCTGTAAAGGGTCAAAGGATAAAGTGGGGTTGGGCACCTAGAGTCCAGCCTTACCTGTTCCTGTATCTTTCCCTGTCTCATTGCACCTCATGTCTTTTCCCACCCACCTGAGAGGGCAGATGCTGCAGTTTGACCCTTGAGGCACAGATTGCACTGCCCATTGATTCACACCCGGATGTTCTCCATAGCCGCGTCCAGGGGAGTTCATTCCCCAGGGAACCCTGGGGAGGAGGAAGGAGTAGGTCAAAGGCAGGCCAGGTAGTCTGGATGAGGGAAGGGCTTGCAGGTTCCTGATACTGACCTGTGGGGGCGCTGAGTGGCAGCGTTGCAGACCCCCCAAGAGAGCCATTTGCTTCTCCAGGTGGTAAANCCAGTGGCTGAGCTCAGCTTCACTGTGGCAGAGAACAAGGAGCGGGGCAGGCAGGGGGCCTGGGGGCAGAAGAATCAAGTGGGCTAAGGGCAAAGCTTAGAGCTCCCAGACGCTCACAGGAAAGTCTCCTCTCCAAGGGCTCCTGACCTCCAAGGCCAGGTCCAGTGGTCCTGGTCCAGTGNTGGCCAGGCCAGCACTCTCCACACACCTGTAATCTGAAAGGCATGCTCTCTGGACCCATCAATCATGCAGATGNTCAATTCTGTCAGTGGTAGCAGACCCTGCCAGAGGAAAGTATAGGATGGGCTGCAGGGACTCCTAAGGAACAGAATCACTCCCTCCCTCTGTCTATACCACTCACCTGGAATGTAAGTCCTTCAGAACCATGGGCTTGGAAGTACAGGTGGGAGGGGAACAGTTCTAGATAGCAGTCACTGATGTCCTAGGAGAGAGCAGGGCCACTAGTCTCAGAAACTGGAGGGACAGCCCCGGGGTAGCATGGATGTTGGTCTCCAAGCATTCCCTAACCTGTTGTGGCTCCTACCTGGCTGTTCTGGAACCGCAGCTGGACCTTGGAATAGTGCACAACCTTTCCTAGGTTCCTCACAGGTGTCCTCCGCCACCCCTTTTTGAATACACTCAGGAATGGCTGTTCCAGATTTTCTGGCTGATTTTCCGGGCCCAGGATGTCCTGGAGGGGCAGGGCTCAGGAGAGGGACCAGATGGGGCCAGATCCCCAGGCAATATACACACAGTTGCTGCTTACAGTTCTGATCTGTCCATGCACGGTCACAGAATACATTCATCAAGAACATACACATACACGCATACCTCACACACAGCTAAGCCTCTTCACATGAAAAGTGGAATATGTACACACCATACATATACATATGACTCCCCACAGTTAGAGTTATCTGCTCTGTGGTGCAGACTGAGGTTGGTACATAGTGGGTTCAATCCTTATCTTCATTACCTCCTATGCTATGCAACTTGACTTTGGTCATTCAACACTCCCAGATTTGTCAAAGAGTTCTGAGGTATACTATGAGGATGAGATAATGCTCAAAGCATTCTCAAGTGTCCAGCGGCAGCTGGCAATGGTTTTTTTACCTGGTTCTATGAAAAACAAACAAACAAACAAACCAGAGTTCTAGCTTGCAATATTTGCTAATTTCTTTGGTGTAAATATTCCCAACACTGCCCAAATTGAGTTACCAACATGATGTCTGTGAACTTGGAACTGGAAAGAGAAACTAGTCAGCTTTTGCGAGTCTATGCTGATGCCCCAGCTTACGATGTACACAGTACCTATCTTACAGTAGAAGGTAAAGCTTTAGCAATGGCCTGAGGAGTATTATGACTGAACTTGGGGCCCAGTCCTCTCCTCCCTTTTTCCATTACATAAGGCACATACATGTCTCACCTTTACATGTGTAATTCTCTGCTGTGACCACTCAGCCTTAACTCCTCATTTCACTCCCTTCAGGGCTTTGCTCAGATTTTACCTTCTTTCTGGATGCCCTAAAATTTCAGCCTTTGGTTTTCATATAGTACTGATTCAGTCTGGCTTATTTTATCTTCTCTTGTTTGTCTTGACTTTGACATAGGAATGGAAGAAGGTGAGAACAGGAGTCGTGGTGTATTTTGTTTAGTGATGATTCCACATAGCCTAGGATATGACCCAGGATGTGCTGGGAGGCAGGGAGAGAAGTAGACTCAACATCCACACAATTCTTAGACAGTCTTGCAAGAGTCCTCTATATCATATTAGAGATCAGGTAGGAATGGGTAATGATAGTCTGGAGTAAGCTGTGAGCCACAGGCTTAGGAGAGGGGTTATGTTGCCTTTGGGAGCTGCCCAGGACCACCTGCAAGGGCTGCTTGCATTGGCCAAGTTGAACTACCTCTAGCGCAGGCCTAGGAATGTGAACAGACAAAAACAACTTCCATCCTTACTGACTCTGGGCGGGGCCTCCTGCACCTACACCCACTGTGGAAACTGATGTTGGATGACACTGAAAAATAGGCCATGAATAGGAAGGGCTATGAAGCTGGTCCTGGTGCCCAAACAGCCTTGGAGCTCTGTCCNCATGAGGGCTTAGCTTGGAGCTGTGGCAGGGCCAGTTCTAGCTCAGGAGCAGAATCTACCTCAGGAGCAGAGTCCATAGCCTAGGTACAGTGCACAAGGGGATTGGTTCCATGCCTGGCCAGGGCCTCTCCCCCTTAGCCCACTTCCTGAGGTTCATGTTGCCCTTTCCAGTTACTGTGTTCTGGCTAGGGTCAACTACCCAAGAGCTTTGGGACTCCCTCCCAGAATTATGTCCTGGGTTTGACTAGAGGGAGTCAGGGTCTGAAGTGTGGCCATGAGGAAGGATGCTACCCTTGGTTACTTCAGGCCCCATCTTCCTCTCTACCTCTTTGAGGCAGCAAGGTTTCTGAAAGTGATATCTACCTGCAGAGAGCCCTGGGACCTCAGAGACTGGGAGAGGCTGTAATACAATTTTCCTAGCTTCCTGGGAGACTGTGAGAAAGGTATACTTTGGGAGTTTACACCAGCTGCAGCACCCAAAAATACAGGANGGGAGCCTTACCTCAGCTCTGGTAGAGCTTGCACATATAACAGAGCCTGACCTACTGGGGTGGGTGTGGTTCTCCAAGAACAGCACAGTAGGAGGTGTTCCTGTTAGACCTGCAGCCCAGGCTCCTCCCAAGTATTGCCAGAGAGTTAGGAAAAGGGGAGGGGAAAGGTATCTTTTCTATCAGCTAGCTATTAGACTCACAGAATGGTTAGCCCTCTGATATTTCATGACAGGGGGTCTATAGGTACTCTGTAGCTGACTCCTTGCTGTATGGGGATGGGTGCCTGCCTATATGGCAACATGGTAGCTGTGGGCTGCAGATAACCAGAAACAGCTGGGGGTGGGTAACACTTGGGGACTGAGGCCTGCAGTATGCTATTTACCAGGAGCCCCCACAGTTGATGGGCCCACGAAGACCCAGGTTGGGGTAGTGGAGGTTGAAGGTGGCCACTATCCCCCTGGATGTGCAACAGACAGGGCAGGCTCTGCCTGATCACCACTGACTCAGTGCTGGTCTTGGTTTCACTCTCAGCCTAGACTTTTGGTGAGCTCCCCAGGGAGGGGCAGTGTCAACTTCCTCATCTTGTTTTGTATTTGAATCCCTTCAAGCTGGCCAGGGATGACCCTGAGTTGCTGGAAGATGCCATGCCCACATTATCACTCACACTGTGGCATACACAATCATACAGGAAAAGCACAAAATTGTATTCAGACTCCAGGCCCAGTGCCATACCACTCCAGCCAGACACGCCCCTCCGCTCACCGTCCCAGGGATGTAGTGGAAGATCTTGTTAGTCGCGGTGTCCCCATCAGGCCTAGCCTCGGTGCCAAACAGGCCAGCTAGCTTCCTGGCGCTGTCCTCTCTGGGAACAAGGGAAACGGGAGGCTCAAGGCCTGGCACAGGTAGCAGGTCCTGGGAGACCCTGTTCCCTTGAGGCCAGGCCACACCTCTCACCTGTTTCCCTTGAGCGAGGGCTTTCTGGAAAAGGAGGCCCGTAGCCTCCTGGGGGTCTGAGGGACGCAGTGGCTGTTCCCCATGGATGGCAGCTGCTAGCTTGGGCTGGGCAGGTCGACAGGTCTGGGTCCTCGGGCCTGTCTGCTAACACCTCCCACCAGTGGGCGTGACCATAAGACGTCCTGCCCCTACCCTGGGGCTGGAGGAGTCTTCTCTCTGGGCCTGGATTGGCCCCTTTCTGAGGGAAACCTTCCAGTGAGGGCCCAGGTTTTCTAAGCCCTAGGCAGGCAGATTGGGGTAGGGCAGACATTTCCTGATTAGACCTGGACCCTAACTAACCTCAGCAGTCTGTAGAGGCCTGGCCAGGAGGGCCTGGTCTGTATACAGGCTGTCTACCTGTGTTACTGGAAGTGCCTGGATGATGGAATTCTATGAGCACAGGGATCCTTCCTCCCAGTTGCCCCTCCCTTGCCAGGGCACACACATCCTGTTTCCACATGAATCCCAGCTGGTCTGAGTCATTGGTGACTGCAGGGGGAGTATGCTCACTGTCAGTTACTCAAGAAGTGCAACACCATATAAAGGGAGGCCAGAATTCTCCCCCAGCTTCTCTCCTGCCTAGGTCAACTCCACTGGGTTCCCAAGGCTTAACCAAATGCAGGAAAGAGGCCACATGCCTCCCAGGTTCCTAAAACAGTAATGATAAAGTAGGGGGCCTATCTTTCTCACGCACCCCATAAGCCCAGAGCATAGGAGCCTCAGGACTAGGCTAACAGCCAGTCTCTGTTGGTCAACAGATAACACCAGTCTCTGTTCCATTTGGATGCAAAATACTGTTTTGCAGCCCCAGACATTAATGTAGCATCTGAGTCTGGCTGCACACTAGCCTACAGACCTTCACCTTGTTGTCCAGACAGGAGTCAAAGGTGTGCTGTAGGCCCACAACAGAGGGTACAAAAAGGGCCAGAGATGGACATTCAGCCTCAGGCCCATGGAGCCCAAGAAACATGTTTATTGTTCAAGTTGGCTCATATTGCTGTGTAGGATCTAAGTGCATGTTGTGTGCCCAGCTCCAAAAGATCCAGAAAAGACATCACACTGTATACACAAGACATAGGAAAGAAGTCTGCTTTGTTCCTTTCAGGGACAGTGCCTGGTAAGAGACAGATAAGTGCTATGTGCAAAGCGCTGGCTAGGGGCTGCATCTTCTTAGAAAGCCCTTGCCTCTTCTCCTGTTGTGACAGTTGCTCTGCCCCCTATTGTTTGCAAAGCCCAGCTGTGTTGTTCACCCTCCTTCAGTGAGTGTCCACGCCTCAGCATTCCCTGCTGCTCCACGAAGGGAACCAAGTAAGAAGACACTCTGAAGGGCTCTTTGGTCCCCTACATGCAGGAGAACTGACACTTGAGAGTAAATGTGTGAACTGGTAGCTGCAGCACTTTTCATCCATCAATAAATAGTGAATCGATAAATAAGTGAGTAAACAAACAGCACACAAATAAATGAACAAGGACGAATGAATACAGAGACCAAGACAGAAGGAACAGGAAATCCCTGGTGGGGCATGTGATCTGCCCTAACACTTGGTGGAAGAGACAGAGGTGGAAGGGCCACCCCATAGGGTTTAAGGCATCTGGGAGGCTGCAGGGCCTCTGTGCAGTCTGACATGNGTCAGAGGCTGGTAGAGGACACAGACAGCGTGGGTGAGGAAGGTGGTGGGAAGTTGAGCAGCTCCAGCACTGCCACACCCACACTACTGCGTCTCGTGAACATGCAGGATGCTGCCACCCACTTGTTGGTCCTTGGGTTGTACTTCTCTATGGAGTTGAGGCTGGAGCTGCCATCATTGCCCCCCACAGCGTAGAGCCAGCCGTCCATGGCCACCAGGTCATGTGTGCTCCTGGGGGTTGGGTAGGCAAGAGTAAGCCCAAGGGGCAAGTCAAGAGACAAGCCAAATGAGTGGGGCACAGGAGGAAGAACCACAGGGACAGGGCTAGGAAAGGAGCCCCAGGTGCCCAAGAGGAACCCAAGGACCTGCTGCACTGCTGAGGTGCTGTGTACACAACCCCTGGAGCAAGGCTCCTGGAGTAAACCAGATGTAGTGGCAGAACCACTCACCACCCACCCCTGGCCTTATACACCTGCGGATATTCATGGGTGCCACACTCTCCCAGGCACCAGCCTTGGTGCTATATCTCTCCACTGAGTTGAGGCAGCTTGTGCCATCGTTGCCCCCGGCCACATACAGGGCACCCTCCAGCACTGCTACTCCTGCTGAGCTGCGCCGGCTCAGCATGGAGGCCACGGGAGTCCATGAATTCACCTGTAGAGACAAGGAAACAGGCTGGAAGGCAGACCCAACAAAGCACCCACCCCTGCCACAACATAGACTCTACCCTTGGCTGGGTATTTGAGGGTCAGGGGTGGGATATAGAAAGCATACCCCTTGGATGGCACAGGTGGCCAGAAGATGGGATTATGCCCCACTCCACCCAGCATTTGAGAGGAGGAAATTGTGATAGGGGTGCGTTATGCACCTGGGGCTCATACTTCTCCACGGTGGCCAGGTGTGATGAGCTGTCATAACCACCCACGGCGTATAGGTTCCCATCTGTGGGAAGGCAATATACCCACGGAGCTCCTGCAGGGTGTAGGGGCTTTGGGGGTAGGTGGAAAGGGGGTAGGCAGGAAAGCAGGTACCACAGGAAGCAGGTCGTGTCACCCACCAAGTGTGGCCACACGCACATATCGCCTCCGGGTGCTCATGGCAGCAATGGATGTCCATGTTCCTGTCAGTGGGTCATATCGTTCAGCACTGTGGGCACCAGAATGATGCTGATGTTCAACTACAAGAGTCAAGTGACCCTTTCCCGGGATCTGCCCCCCTCCTCCCCCANCACCCAAGGCAAGGCTGTGGTTGAAATCCTGTGCTGGGCATCACAGACTATGAATAGATAGCAAGGTGTGCTGGGTGGGCACAGGCTACTGGCTGCTTGGACTGGAGGGAGGGACCCAGAGGGAGAAAGGAGCAGAATGGTACCAAGGCCCCACTGATGCTGTGGCCTGAGGTGAATAGGCCTTGGGGACCTGGTAGCCTGGATTAGGCAGGACCTCATTCTCTTGGTCAGATGTGACTTCCCAATGAAGCCAGCCTCATCTGCTGCTGCTGAGCCAACCCTGCAAGGCCACTGGGGCCCTAACCCAAACTACTACCTGTTGAGGCAGGAAGCCCCATCATAGCCGCCGGCAGCATACAGAAGCCCATGCAGGGCAGCTACACCCAGGCAACTTCGCCTTGTGCCCATGGACACCTCGGGCTGCCATATATTTGTCACAGGGTCATAGGACTCCACTGTTGCCAGGTCTGAGGTTCCATCATAGCTAGGAGAAGAGTCCACTACTGATCAAAGATGGCCTGGCAGGCATATAACAAACCCTTGACCCATGCCCAGCTCCTACGCTTACCCGCCCACAGCATACAGTCGGTTCCCAATAGCAGCAACTCCTACACGGGCCCGACGTGTGGACATGGAGGCCACCACGTGCCAACGGTCAGTTCGAGTGTCATACGCTTCACAGTCTCCATGGATGGCAAACAGGCTCCCACCACCTGGGAGGTGGGTGACAAAGTAAAGGGGCTCAGAAAGGCAGGGCAGGGGGCTCTAGTGCAACCCAAGTGCAAAGACATGAAGGCTCCAGGGGTGGGAAGAGATGGGGACTGGATCACACTGGTGGACCCCATACAATAGAGTCTCTGAGATACACAGGTCATAAGTGTAATGGACTTTGTTTGTATTCTGAGTTGGGGTAGATGGCCTAGGGCAAGAATGGGAAAGAGAAGGGGTTCAGCATACCGACAGCAAAGAGCACAGGACCAGCACCCTCACAGCGACGGGGTCTTGTGCGGCTAGTACCCAGAACACCCCTCTGCTCAGGCAGCAGGTGGAACTTAAGAGCCTCAATGAGCAGATCTTTGCAGTCAGGATGATGCCTCACAAGGCTTTCAGCATCGACGTGGCCCAATAGGAAGTCTCGGCTCAGCAGAGGCAGCCGTACACACTTCATCAGCTAGGGCAGGGAAGTGCCAGGTAAGGCAAGACCCTAGGGAATACTTGTCCCAGGGCTAAGACCCACTCAGGTGCCTATAGCACTTGTATGATTAGTTCTTGAGACAGGCACCTATATCATCCCAAAGGAGTCCCTGATGGAAGATGCTAAGGACTCCAAGAAGTATGATTACACCTTAGCCACCTGCATTCCCTCCTAGACACCATGGGAGCTCCAGGACCTGGCCTCACCCTTGGTACATGCTGCCTCCGAGTGTCTACATCATGTTTGACCCAGCTCAGGACTGCACGATAGACATCTTCCTCTGAGGGCACGTTCAGGCTATCACTAGAGACCAATTCCAGTACCTGGGGGTGAGAGGTCCTCAGACCTGACATCTGGGTAGGGGAGAGCCCAGAAAACCATAAAAGTGTCTGAGAGTATCAGACAGAGGGCATGTGCATGTGCACACACAAACACACACAATGTTCTTAGAGCAAAGGACCAAGCAGAGTCAAGATTCACAGATTTTTGGTTCCAGTAATAGTGGTGATGAATAGAGGGGTGAGGGGTGTCCTAGGCCCTGAGTAGTCTAAGGTACATAGAATCAGGGACTGGGGAATCATGGTCCTGGAGTGTGGTAAAGAGAGGAATCTAAGACAAATGATTGGATGGAGTCAGAAGATGTGGACAGGGTTGGGGGGAGATGGGCAGGGAATGGATCATAGGGTGAAACTTGCACCAGAAACTTGAGAATAAGGATAGCAGAACACTGGCTGCTAGGATCAGGGCTGGGGCAATGTAGGGTATGGGCTGGGCCCAAATCGGCATGTTACCTGCTTTGGTGGTTACCTGCTTCAGTGGCAACAGCATGAACTCCTCAGTCTTGGCCACATCCACGAAGTGCTGCAGCACGTACCTGTGTGCTGCCTTGAGCAGGTCACTGCATGAATGTGTGTCTGCAAATCCTCGGATGCCCAGGCAGTTGGAAGGGTCAAGCTGGCTCAGGAGGAATTTGCAGCAGGCGTCTCGGACACCATTCAATTGTAAAAGGCTGGCAGCTGGGAGTAGAGTCTGGGGCATGAAGATGGGTGAGGCAGGAGGGGGCCAGAGGAGCACAGAGTAACCGGAGATTGAGGAGAGGCATGGGGAGGCCAGGCTACACAGATCTAGGGCTGGAGACCCCAGAGGCATATGGGTGTGGGAATGGCATGCCTCACCTGTACGTTGCCCTCGCCCACCACGATCTCAGCTGTGTATGCAAACTGCACCAGTTGGTCTAAGGCCTGCGGGTCAATGTCATGCAGCGTCACATGTGTCTGTCGGCTCTCACTCATCTCATCTGTGAGGACAGTGGGTCAGGCAGCCTGCCCTGGGAGATGTGCAGAGAGCCCCCTAAGGCTGCCCAGACTGAGTATGTGGTACTTGCTTGTGAACATAGCGTGGAAGTAGGGACTGCAGGAGGCCAACACCACCTTATGAGCACGGATCTCCTTGGCTGCCACATGCAGGACGATGTCACACAGGAGGCCACGCTGCCGCATGCGGCTCATAGCCACAAAAGCGTCATGGTAGTGCCGCTTCGAGTTGTGTGCCACACTGTGACCCTCTCGGCTCAGCAGTTGCATCGCACCTTCCATGGGGGCTGCAGGCCGGGCCTGCCTGGGCCGAGCTCGCTCTGCCTCAGGGCTGCAGGCCGCAGGGCTAGGTCAGTGTTTATACACTGTAAGGAGCCACTTACCCACCCTTGAGAACTCTGGGCACAGCCAAGGCAGCTGCAGTCTATCCCGAGCAGTTCAGTCACGGGGTACTAATAGTCCATCAAGGACCATCCTGTCACTCACTGACACTTTCCAGGGCTCAAGTTCTCTCTCCTGTCAAGAAACCTTCCTACAGCCAGAGCAGATTCTTTCCTAAACCTAAGCCTGCTCCCAACTG
This sequence comes from Neotoma lepida, assembly GCA_001675575.1. Taxonomy (NCBI): domain Eukaryota; kingdom Metazoa; phylum Chordata; class Mammalia; order Rodentia; family Cricetidae; genus Neotoma; species Neotoma lepida. Next base: position 50,711 of record LZPO01008451.1, on the reverse strand, counting down.
GCGCTTGCCCCTCTTCCTTTGCTCACTACCTCTGCTAGGGCTCCATGCTCCTTTTCTAGTGCTCGGGAGAAGCAGGCATTTTCCAGGGAGCAGTGTCCTCAGCACTCATTGTGAGCGCAGTAGGCGCTGGAGAGTAGTTGGCCAATGCTGTCTCTTTGAAGTGAATCCCTGGATCCTACTCACCAGGTTGACCTCACCCGACCCTGGGAGCAGCCCCTTCTGCCCCATTCTGCAAATCTGTTCAAGTACGGCTGGAGCACCAAAGGGCTAAGACCCTGCACCACCGCTTGCCGGTCGCCATCCCTCCCTCTCCCCAACCTTCCACCCCACTCACGCCGGAGGCTGGGGCGGCGGGGGCGCCTCAGGCCCGGGCCCCGGGCTGCTGTGCTCTGGACTCTGCGTCCTGCCAGCAGGCCGCTCCCCACGGGGCTGCATAACTTCAGCAGCCAAACCCGCGGCGGACCGCGGAACGCAGTGTGACTGATTCGGACCGCAGGAAGACTGGCCGCAGCGTCTACTCCGGCGCCTGCCCGTCTCCGCAGCCCCTGTTTCTCGGCGCCGCCCGCTCTGCTTCAAACAAGGTTGCAGGACTTGTCTCCCCTCCCGCCCCGCCCCCCGCAACCCCATTGTAGATGTCAGCGTTGCGCAGCCAACCTCCCTCTACTAGGCAGCCCCACTCCAAGGAGTTCCCAAACGGCCTATGGCGTCTGGGTTAGCTTCAAGTTCCGTTATTCCAGCACTCACCTGCTAATATTGCTGTGACTGACAAAGCTCCATTGCACTGCGGTCGTGTGCAAGTCCTCGAGTCTTCTCCCTTTCACAAGCGTGTGGAAAGGTAAACTCCCTCCTGGTTCAGCGTTCCTACACATACATGTTTGATGGGGGCTGCTAGGGTCTGCCAGATGTTGTGTTATCCATCGAAATGGATACAGCATTCTTTCTTGTCACACCCAGGCTCGCCAAGAAATTAGGTGTTGTCTGACTTTAAAAAAATTTTAAATAATTTATTTTATTTTATGAGTATGGGTGTTTTGCCTGTTTGCATATTATATAAACTATGTGCATACAGTGCCTACAGAAGAGAGCATCAGATCTGGGACTCAAGTTACAGACAGTTGTGAACCACCCTGTGGATGCTGGGAGTTGGACCCCGGGTCCTCTGAAAGGGTGGCTAGTGCTCTTAAGCCCGAGCCATCTCTCCAGCCCTTGGTTTGTTTGCTTATTTGAGACAGTCTCTCTATGTAGCTCTGGCTGTCCTAGAATTCGCTCTGTAGATCAGATGGTCTCGAATTCAGAGACTTGCCTGCTTCTGCCTCCCGAGTGCTGAGATTAAAGGCATGCGCCACTACTGCCTGGCCAGCCCCT
>LZPO01008451.1:37810-49176 GCA_001675575.1 Neotoma lepida | reverse complement strand
AGAGAGAGAGAGAGAGAGAGAGACTGTGACTTTAAGTGCATCATTCCTATGCAGTACTCATGGAAGCCAGAAGAGGACATTATTGGGTCTCTTTAAACCAGAGTTACAGGTAGTTGTGAGCCCCTTATTGGTGCTGGAAATTGAACCTGAGTCCTTTGCAAAAGTAGCNAGTGCTCTTAGCTGCTAAGCCATCTCTCCAGTCCCCTCTTCTGATTTTTGATGAACTGCCTGTGTCTGTGTTGCCTTTTATGCCTTCCTTTGTTTTTATCTCACTAGAGCCACTTCTTATGTTATTGATTTGTAAGTACTGTTTGTATAGAAGAATCTGCTGTCATAGGCACTGCACTGCACACACAGTACAGATGAGCTGAAGGTAGGGCTGTCTGAATTTCCAGCCTTGTGTTTCCCGGTGGGAACTGTTGTTACTGCATTTTATAGAAGGCTCTGAGCTGTGAGCCAGCTTGTACTCCGTGAATTCGTGCAGAAGTCGCTCCTTAGCACACCTGAGGCACCAAGAGGACAAAGGCACCCTCCCGCCTGGGGACGCCAGCAGTACCATCCGAGAACCCTAGAGCCACCAGTATGGTAGGACGGGCGGGGCTCGCGAGAGGAAGTGTGGCGGCGCGCGGCATTCTGGGCCCGGAAGTGTGGCGCATGCTGCTTTGAACATCATGGCTGTGTCTCGCGCTCCCAGGAGGTGAGTTGAATAAGTGGGCTGCTGGGTTCCTGGCAGGGGCTCGCTCCCAGGGTTTTGTGTCTCAGTGAGCCTAGCGGGCTGGCAGAAGTTGTGACCTTATGTAACCCGCAGGCGACTTGCGGAGCTGACAGTAGACGAATTCTTGGCCTCCGGCTTTGAGTCCGAGTCCGAATCGGAGCTGGAGGACGTCATGGAGGTTGCGGTGCGGGAGAGAAAAAAGCGAAGAGTTGTCCCTAGCCGGGAGCAGCCGGGCACGCGCATCTCACCCAGGTGAGAGCCTGTCTCCCATCCCCGGCCTCGCCGCACGGCGATCTACTTCCAGTAGTTCTTTGGTCCCGCGCTGTTGCACAGAACCGTGGGTCAGCCGTCTTTGCGCCGACGTGCGTTGACCAGCAGTGTAGAAGGCTTTTTGTTTTGTTTTATTTGTTTAAACCAAGAAACGCACTTGGTTCTGAATAAGTCAGTGGTTAGCATGTGTTGGAGGAAACTTGCTATGGGTGGAAGGGAAAACCGGATGACAGAGGACGTGTTTGCAGAACGTCTCTGGGTGGGCTGCAGAGGTGGGAGCATGGCTTGATATTAAATGATGGCAACTGGAGCGGGAACTGCAAAGGACTTAAAGTGGACAGCCTTTGAGGAATTAGAGTGTGGCTGTGGCAGAGCAACAGACCCAGGAAAGTAGCAAGTGATGAGCTCAGAGTGACAATCAGGGGGCCTGATTCCGTAGGATCTCTTGGTAAAATGGGAAGCTGTCTCAGGATTGAGCAGTTTTGAAATGACGTTAGGTAACGTACAAAAGGGGGTCTCAGGTTATGATTGGAAGAGTTGTGAGTTGCAAGGTTGGAAATGGAGAGTTTTGAGGGGAAGTGCACACATAGTTTGGATGTGTTACTGTAGGAGAGCTAATAACTGTAACAATGAGGTGAGCGTGGTGAGTGCACTGCTAGTCTGGGAGAGCCCTTATTATATGCTGCATTTGAAATGATTGTGATGAAACAATGTCAGAGGTGCTGTGTGTGTTAGTATGGAAGACAGATGAGCCTGATGATTTATCTTTGGAAAATCCTCCTGCTTGGTCATTGGTACCTACTGTGAAGGGAATATACTAATATGGCCTCACTGAGGCAACAAGCAAGCTGGCTATGTGGAAGGACAAGGAACTCCTTCCCTTTTGGTTTTTCACTGGCCTTACTGACACCCACTTTCTCAGCCCACATAAGGGGTGTGCTTCTGAGCACAAAGACCAGCTCTCTCGGTTGAAGGACAGAGACCCTGAGTTCTACAAGTTCCTGCAGGAGAATGACCAGAGCCTACTGGACTTCAGTGACTCAGACAGCTCTGAGGAGGAGGAAGAACAATTCCACTCCCTGCCAGACATGCTGGAGGTGAAACCTGGCAGATCTGGGAAGCAGGGCACCTATAACTTCTACACTCTGCCCCAAATTTGTTCTCTTGTATCTGGTACAGGAAGCAAGTGAGACTGAGGAGGATGGAGGAGAGGACAGTGACACATTCCCCAGAGGATTGCAAAGGAAGAAGAATGAGCCTGTACCAGTGACCCTTGCCATGATGGAGAGGTGGAAGCAGGGGGCCGTGGTGAGAGGCAATATAACCTGGGTGGCTGGATCTCCACGGGCAGGAATCTCTGTCATTACCTCATTTGAGGTATCACTGTGTAGGTGAAAAGAGTGTGTTTCTGGGATGTACACAATAAGAGTCTTTCTGAGTGCCAGAGTCCTCCAGCTGCATCTCCTTAGTTACAGTGCATAGTCCTGCCCACTTTCTTCTTCTCAATCTCTCTATTAGGGTCCTGGCCATTGTGGAGTGGGCATAGAGTTTGTTTCATTTTCTTTTCTGTTGCTGTAATGGGATACCACATACTGGGCAATTTTTTTGTCGTTATTATTTTAATTTTTATTTACTTACTGTGTTTCACCTGCATATATGTTGGTGTACCACATGCATAGTTAACAGATGGTTGTGAACTACAATGTGGGTGCTGGAAATTAAACCTGGGTCATCTGGAGAACAGTCAGTACTTTTAACTGCCAAGCTATCTCTCCAGCCCCATTCTGGGTAACTTGTAAGGAAACTTAATTGACTCCCATTGCTGGAGGTTGACAGGTCTAAGAATATAGTGATGGTCTTTAATAAAGGCTGCCAGCTTGTGATACTTCTTCAGAGCTCTCTCTTTGGGATTGTTAGATATCAAGCCTAGGTAAATTTGTATATTCTAGGTGCTATCCTGAGCCCTGTGTCTGTTGTTTGTTTTTGAGACAGGATTTCTCTGTGTAACAGCCCTGGCTGTTCTAGAACTTACTTTGTAGACCAGGCTGGCCTTGAACTCAGAGAGATCCACCTGACTGCCTCCCAAGTGCTAGGATTAAAGGCGTGCGCCACCACTCCTGGCTTCTGTCTTTTTTGTTGTTTTGGTTTTGGTTTTTGAGACAGTCTCATTATGTAATTCCGGCTATCCTGGAGCTATGTAGACCTGTCTCTGCCTCCTGAGTGCTGGGACTAAAGGTATGCACCACCACACTTGTCCCCTATGTTTGTCTTAAAAGTCTACTAATGCCATCATGGGGTCCTGAACTTCATCATTTCATGTAATCTTGATTACTTTCCAAAGACTCTATTTCCAAATACCACCATATAAATTTGTATATTAAGATTTCTACTACATGAGCTTTTGGGAACATAGACTTTTAGCATTATTTGTTCACTGGGGAGTGGGAAATGAAGTCACTGTCCTTTCAATAATTTCACATTTAATTTAGAGCTTTTGAGATATTTGCAACAGAATATCACTATGTAGCCCTCGTGGCTGACCTTGAACTCTATGTAGAACAGTGTGGCCTTAAACTTACAGCAGTCTTCATGCCTTTGCCTTCCAATGATGGTATAGACATCAGCTATCATGCTTAGCTCTCACATTGGTTTCTCTAGGGAAGGGAGTGAAAAGGGAGAATTCCCATATACTTTCTGGAACAGTTCCATAATACAGGATTCTCACCTCTTCCTCCTCTGACTCCTGAGACAGACTGCCTATTCAAGTGGATTATAGGCTCAATTCCTTTTTGTTGTTNGGTCGTGGTCCAGTGATCTTAGCTCCACTATTGCCCTGGGCTTGAGATTGTGGGTTAGGAACACCTTTTCAACTTGGAGCAGGTTCCTGGAGCCAGGTACTGTGTACTACTCTCCTAGTAATCTCAACCTCTTGCCCCTTCAGCACCACCTTACTCCCAAGCTGTTCCATGAAGTTGTGCAGGCATTCCGAGCAGCTGTAGCCACGACCCAAGGAGACCAGGAAGCTGCTGAGATTTGCAGGTTCCAGGTCACAGATAGTGCTGGTGAGCTGGGGCCAGGGCACCTGTGTTGGGCTCCATTGTAACACATGTTCATTAGATGGGTGAATGACTCTTTTGTTCCTTACAGTGTTCAATGCTCTGGTTACTTTCTGCATTAGAGACCTCTTTGGTTGCCTTCAGAAGCTGCTGTTTGGAAAGGCACTAAAGGATAGCAGCAGGTGAGGGGGTGAACTTTGGCCAAGCTGGCGACTTATGCAAGGGGCGGGTGTTGCTTGCAGGTGTCTGTCTGGGCTGTGCTGAAGAAGGTCCTGGTAAGCCTCTGCATCTACCAGCTGTAAGGAGTCCCTCGGCTTTTGTGTATGGGACCAGGTTATATGCCCTTGTGCCTGGGCAGACTTGTGTCTGAATTGCAGGAATGGGGTGGGTGTGGTCCTTGCAGGATGCTGCTGCCGTCTAGTAGCCCACTCTGGGGGAAGCTCCGTGTGGATGTCAAGACATACCTGAGTGCAGTTGTACAGGTACTGTTCTGGTGGGTAAAGAATCCCAGGAGGAGCTGGATGGTGGTGATGTATGCTTTTAATCCCGGCACTTGGGAGATAGAGGCAGGTGGACCTCTGTGAGTTTGAGGCTAGCCTGTCTACAGAGCAAGTTCCAGGATAGCCAAGGCTACACAGAGAAACCCTGTCTCAAAAAACTGAAAAAAAAAAAAAAAAGAAGAAAGAATCCTAGGAGGCTTGGTCATGTCTGGTAGTCTAGTGCTCTCTTTACTCCAGACTTGAATGAGTTTGAGCCTCATTGTTCTCTTCTGCTTCTTTAGCTGGTAGCCTGTCTGGCTGAAGCCACTGTGTCTGCAGCTGTCCTGCAGCATGTCAGTAGTTTGGTTCCTTACTACCTGACTTTCCCTAAGCAGTGCCGAATGTTACTCAAGGTATGTTGGCCCATCCTGCTCTGTTGTTGTAGCTAGGTATGCATATGGCTGCCTTTCTTGTCCTACTCTTGGCTAGGGGAGAGGCAGCATTTATGCCTATACTTGCTCCTTCTGTTTCCTCTATACCCCACCAAGGGTCCCAGTCTCAGGTAAGCTCTCTGTCCTTTCAGGGCAGCATAGCTTAGTAATGTGAGACTAGGCTCCACTGAGGCATGCCAGCTAGCCACGGAGAGTCCTAGGCCAGGAAAGGCAGTGGTGTATTTCTTTCTCAGAGGATGGTGGTTCTGTGGAGCACGGGTGAAGAATCTCTGCGGGTCCTGGCCTTCCTGGTACTCATTAGAGTCTGTCGGCACAAGAAGGAATCTTTCCTTGGTCCCATCCTGAAGGTAGTGTGGATCTTCTATCTGTTCATTAAAATCTGTGTTGGAAATCAGCCTCCAAGTGCCTGGCAGATAGTCTTTGTGGACCTGACTCCAAACTCTGGGCTGATCGGCCCATAGATGAGTTTTCTTACCAAGAAAATAGGATGGTGATGGGAATAGGAATCCATGGTCTTCTGGGTTCCACCTGGACTCTGTATACTAACTAGGGGTGTTGGGAGGGACAGGGGGGCTCTTTTCCCCTAGGAATAAGAATGTTATATCTAGAAAATAGGATTAGGTCTGAGGCCACAACCAGGATCAGACCCTGCTGTCCAGCTCCAAGCCCAGGGTGGCCCTCCTGCATGTGGAGAGCCCCTGGAGTCCTCACTGTACAGACTTAGCATGAAGCAGAACATATCCTCTACTTCCTAGGTCCTTAGTCCTGTTCTTGCTTATTCCTCAGCTTACCTCTCTCTTACCATACACCTTCCTCTCTTCTGCATACCTTAGATTATATGCCTAAGGCTGGTGGGTGCAAGTGTGTAGGCTGAGAAACATCAGTCTTAGAGTGCTGGGAACCATACAGGAAAGGAGTCTGCAGCTGAGTGGCCAGGCTATTTGGGATAGCAGTTCTGATGGAAAGTCCTAGGTGGTGGCAGGTGGCTTGGAACAGAGCAGTGGTTGCTCAAGTGGCTCTTAACTTTGATTTGTCAGCAAATGTACATCATGTATGTGAGAAACTGCAAGTTCACCTCTCCCAGTACCCTACCCCTCATAAGCTTCATGCAGCGGACACTGACTGAACTGCTTGCCTTGGACCCCAGCATCTCCTATCAACATGCCTTCCTCTACATCCGCCAGCTTGCAGTTCACTTGCGTAATGCCATGACCACAGGCAAGAAGGTACACAGTCAGACCCTTCCAAACCAGTAGCCACATCCAGCAGGATCCTTGGGACATGCTGATGCTACCTTCTGTGGGGGAAATAGCTCAGCACTCTGGGGAGAGGCTTTGGGTGATTCTGGCAGAGAAGAATGGACCTTAAAGGTGGATTCCACTTTCACCAGGAGACATACCAGTCTGTGTACAACTGGCAGTATGTGCACTGCCTCTACTTATGGTGCCGAGTCCTGAGTACCCTTGGTTCCAGCGAGGTTCTACAGCCCCTACTCTACCCTCTCTCACAGATTATCATCGGCTGCATCAAGTGAGTTCAAGGGCAGGTCTATGTTAGATTGTCCTGAGGGTTGAGGGCAGTAAGTTCCTCAGGATATTGGCAGTGCTCTTGGTATAGGGCAGAAGTTTCTAATCTGTCAGCTTCTGTGGGCCACATTGTATGAAGAATTTTCTTGGGTGGGCACACCTTAAATATTAGAGCTTTTGTGTCTGGGTTTTGGTGATTTCTGTGGAAGGGTCTGAGAAGATGACCTAGTTGTAGATTTTAGGCAGATGGGCTTTGCAGTCAAGCCTCCACTTAGGTAAGTAGGTTAGCTGCCCACAATGTAACACCCATGTGTTGGCCTGCTTGGGCTCTTGTACAGTTGAAGGGCATTCAGATCTAGTTGGTATGCTGTGAATGTGCTGTATACCTCTCTGGCCAGGAGGGGGCCTCGATCTCTGTGTCCTCTTGAGCTTTCTTCTGACACTGAAGACTAGGCTAGGAAGGGAAAGGGGCATGTGGTTCAAGAAAACCCAAAAGCGGGCTGGAGAGCTGGTTTAGCAGTTAAGAGCACTGGCTTGCTCTTCCAGAGGTCCTGAGATCAATTCCCAGCAACCACATGGTGGCTCTGTAATGAGATCTGGTACCCCCTTCTGGCCCTGTCTCTTATACACATCTAGATGTGTATAAGAGAAAACCCAAAAAGCAGAGGGTGGAGAAGAAAGGGAGGCAGGAGTGAATGAAACTAAGTTAAAGTTGGATGGTGTTTCTCAGTCCCTCAGCTGAGCAGTGGGGCAGTACCCAAGTCCAAGCATTTTGTCATGTTTGGTGATTATTAAATTACTATTCCCCATGAGTGCTACCCTGAGTACTTACCCTGTAGGAGTGACTAGGACCCTTCTGTAGTTGGAGCTTGTAAATAGGGAAGGGTCAGAGGCAGTGGGCAGCTGATGCTGGTGTTTGGGGCTGGCTATGTGACTAGGCTCTGCTCCTTTCTGCTTCAGGTTGTTGCCCACTGCCCGCTTTTATCCATTGCGCATGCATTGTGTGCGTGCCTTGACGCTGCTGTCCCAGACCATCGGCACCTTCATCCCTGTTCTGCCCTTCATTCTCGAGGTAACTGTGCTAGGCACAACTTGAGTTGGACTCACAAATGTCATTTGGAAACCACATCTTCTCTGTGTCTGCCCATGGTGCCAGTATAGGTTTTGACTATAACCCTGTGGCTCCTTTGTCTTGGCTGTCATTGCAGATCTCCTGCATTTAATCTTACACTTACTGTGACACCTTATTTTCCTGGATAGCCTTCATTCTGACCTCTACTTTGGTTCACTGTTCCTGGCTTTGGGCTCTTCATACCAGGTGCAGGTTTCCTGAGAAAGTGAACCACAAAGGTTGAAATCAAGCTCCCTGTTGACAGGGTGTCACTGCCCATTCTTTAGCTTATGAGTAAGGTAAAAGGGGGTATTGAGATCAGCTCTATATACTAGTTAGGGACCTTTTGCTCAAACTAAAGAAAGAACATTCCTCACCCCCAGTTTGTCGTTAATCGTAGCTAGTTCAGCTGCCAGCAGCATTCTGCTACTTGAGTTCTCTTGTCAGGGGCTTTCCTATAGAACCTTCCCTCTCTGTGCTTCTTAATGTATGTACCTTGTACATCCTTGGTTTACCTGCTCTGTGTGTGGAGTCTCCTAGTAGTTGGGGAGGTATCCTTGGATCAAGAGGCCATGCTAGGCTCCCACTACCCCCTTTTCTTGGGAAGGCCAAAATGCATAGCCTGCAAAGACTAGTGAGGTATGGGAAACACAATCCCTCCCCTGAGACCTGTTTCTCTCTTCTCTGTATTTCTTTGTACCCACAGTGCCTGGGATGCAGCTATTTCAGGCCCAGGCCCATATACCCACCATCTCCAAAGGTAGTTAAGTGTACACAGGAGTCCTATGGTTGCCTGTCAAGAAGCTCAGGGCTCTGGAAGGTGGATGGGGTCTAGAGGCATCTGTGGGCTTTGAGGCTGTCTTTAGTTGTACAGCCTGGTCTTAAGGGATCTCATCGTGTTGGACTGACACCCTGTGGGTAGATTTTCCAGCAGGTGGATTTCAATAGGCGTCCAGGCCGCATGAGCTCTAGGCCCATCAACTTCTCTGTGATCTTGAAACTGTCCAGTACCAACCTGCAAGAGAAGGCATACCGGGTGAGGCTGGCTTAAGGACTTCTGGGAAAGGCCTGGGGCTTTGTTTTAGTTGGCTCACAAGGACTTCAGAGGCTGTTGAGGTACAAGAGAGAGATTGGTATTATGCAACATTTGTGGTTTCTTTTGAGACAGGATCTCTCTATTATGTAGCCCTGGCTGTTCTGGAACTTGTTGTGTAGATCAGGCTGGCCTTGAACTCACAGAGATCCACCTCTCAAGTGCTGGGATCGAGGGATTTCTGTAGTCATAGGCCAATGGCTCTGAAATCCTAGGCCCTGTGAATCTGGGTGTTGCCTGGGGAGGCTGAGTACTGTTTTATAGCCCCCATCTTGGAGATTGAGCAGAGTAAAGGTGAAATATAAGATCATGGACTCCTGGGCTTCACCATCTGATGAGTTTGGGCCTGCCCCCTCAGGATGGCCTTCTGGAGCAGCTGTATGACCTTATCCTGGAATACCTGCACAGCCAGGCCCATTGCATTGCCTTCCCAGAGTTGGTGCTGCCCACTGTCCTACAGGTATGTGCTCAACACCTGACTCCCCTTCCCTGGCCAGACCCCTTGACATCCTCTTTGTGGATAAGTTGAACAGTCTTTTAGTAGGTTTGTCTTCCCCTTATATAGGGGAACAAAGGGGAAGTTTCCTTGTTCTAGTCCTACAAGACCAGTAGCAAAGCCATGCTTATCCAGCAGCCTGGCAGCCAGATGCATTGGGGCCATTGCAGAGGGAGAATGATCATTTGGCTTGGCAGCTTGAAGAGCTTCTCTCTGGGGACTGTGAGGTTATCTTGTGAAGGATTATCAGCCACTGACAAAGTTGGGCCAGGCCTGAGTAACTTAACCAGGATCTCAAGAATTTATAGGCCCTTCCCTAGGCTAGCTGGAGCCCTACTGTGGTCTAGGGCTACCTGTAGAAGTCTAAAACCTGTGTTGGTCTGGTGCCCATTCTGCTTTCCTAGGTGATCCTGGGGGTGAAATGTAGTTCTCCCTCTTTTCAGCTCCTTCTGTGCCCTTCATGGGAGTCTATTTGCTCTCAGCTCAGCTATTTCCCATCTTAGGCACTTCTCATAGGAGGGAGCTATTGCTGTTCCAGTCTGGTACTGGTAGGGGATTAGCTCTATTACTCACTGGCTTGTTGGGATGGGGGTGCTACTCATACCTGAGCTATACCTGGCTCAGGCTCATACAGACACAGGTATATGTGTGAAGGCAGAAGTTACATATATAGCTGTGCACATGTGCTTGGTCCCTGTTGGTTGTATTATGTGGCAGTGGCCTCCCCCCTGTGTCTTCTTAGCTGATGATGTCAGGTAATCAGGACACATTTACTTTTGTGCTAAAAGTCCTAGGTATATGGATGTGTAGATCTAGAGTAGAGGTCAGCAGATGATCCAAATAGCAAAAAAAAGTTTATGGTTTTGTGGCTTCTCACAGCTCTTCAGCTGCTTACCTCTCAGGCTGCTGCAAGAGCACTCAGAATCACATGAGCAAGGTTTTTCTTGTGAGATCTATTTAATAGATTGATAGTAGGCCCTTGTGTCTCCTTGTGATTGCCACATGGCTTTTCACTGCCCGGACCTCCTGTGAGGTGGGGAGTAGTCCTGTCACTGGAGCTATACTTCGTCCTTTTCTGCAGCTGAAATCTTTTCTCCGGGAGTGCAAAGTAGCTAACTACTGCCGGCAGGTGCGCCAGCTGCTGGAGAAGGTGCAAGAGAATGCAGAACNTATCCGAAGCCTTCGCCAGAGAGTGACCTTCAGTATTTCTGACCAGCTGGCAGTGGTGGGTTGGGACTTGGCATCTGGACTGGAATGATGCTGCATGAGGTCACCAATTAGGGTATGGTAGATGTTTGAGGGTTTTCTAGGGTGAGCATGGTCTTGAATTTACCCAATCCTTAGGATGCTTGGGAGAAGCAGGTCCGCGAAGAGGGGACCCCTCTCACCAGATACTACAGCCACTGGAGGAAGCTGAGGGACCGTGAGATCCAGCTGGAGATCAGTGGCAAAGAACGGGTATGGCTGGGATCTGTAAAGGTGACGTAGTAGAAAGTGGCCAAGCAGGTTACTTGTAAAGGAGTCTGGGTTGAAGGAGTGAAGTTGGGAAAGGAAACAACAGCAGGAGGGAAAAAAGAAAGAGTGAAGCCTGTAAAATTGCTGTTTACCTCCAGGGCATCTAAGTTCCATGTATGGCTGTGGGTGGTACCTGAGATGGGGCTGGGCTAAGCTAAGCTCTACTCAATTCTCTTGGCCTCTCCCTACCCCCATCTGTTTTTCTGTTTCTGGTCTGTGCAGCTAGAAGACCTGAACTTCCCAGAGATCAAAAGGCGGAAAGTGGAAGACATGAAAGATGAAGACAGGAAGGAATTAAAAGACCTGTTTGAGTTGGACAGTTCTGAAGGAGAGGACAGCACAGACTTCTCCCAGAGAGGTGAGGCCTGAGGTGGGAGTGGTTAAGAGCTGTGTATTGGGGGAGGTGTTTCATGTCTGGCTGGTGGGCAGACTTGTGTTGTTTTGTTTTTAAATTTTTATATCTATGTGTGTTTTGCCTACATGTATATGTATCACATGTGTGCCTGGTGCCCACAGAAGAAAATGTCAGATCCTCTGGGACTGGAGTTAGAGACAGTTGTGAGCCACCAATATAGGTGCTGGAAGTCAAACCCAGGTCCTTAAACCAATGAGCTCTCTAGACCTGTTTCTTTTTGCTTTTCTTTCTTTCTTCT
>LZPO01008451.1:11738-37788 GCA_001675575.1 Neotoma lepida | reverse complement strand
TTTTTCTGTGTAGTCTTGACTGTCCTGGAAATCACTCTATAGAGCACTCTGGCCTCAATCTCACAGAGATCTGCCTGTCTCTGCCTCCAAAGTGCTGGGAGTAAAGATGTGCAGCACCACTGTCCAGCTATCCAGACCTGTTTCTTATACCACTCATTGGTACCTTCCTTCTTTTTGAGCTGGGGATTCATTATTGGTAGTTGTCACCATGCTGGGGCTTCCATATAGGTGGCAGAAAGGGCTAGTGGTCCCTTGCTGCGCTGAGACCTGTGGCCCTGGAGGGTGTCCAGACAAGGCTACAGTGCTAGCCAACCCTCCTGTGTAGCTATTGCCTTGCTGCTGGACCTGGGTGTGTGTGTGTGTGTGTGTCTGTGTCTGTGTGTGTCTGTGTGTCTGTGTAATGCACATGGGTCTTCATCTGCAGGAATACCTGGGCTCCTGGGAGCTCACCAAGGAGTGAAAGAGGAAGACCAGGAGGAAGATGATGAAGAGGAAGGTGCCAGCAATTCAGAGGGTAAGTTGTTTCTGTTGTGAAATAGACTGGCCCTAGAGTCTGTCTGGAGCTGAGGCCATGAGAAGACAGCTCTAAGCCAGATCTATGCCCCTCCTTGNGGTATTAGCTACTCTATACTCAAAGACTCTGGCAGCCAGCTATAGCACATTGATAAATTTAACTAATGCTGTGATTAATTAGTGATGAATAAGTAACCGCTAAGGCTGGCTTCTTCATGATATAGCAGAATTTATGTAGCTTCTTCTTTCTCTGTAGATGGAGAACCAGACACAGGGGTGGACCCAAGTGAACTGTGGCAGTTGGCTCAGGGGCCACAGGATGAGCTGGAGGATCTTCAACTCTCAGAAGAGGATTGATGGCCTCCTGACAGATCTTGGAGGCTTGAGGCCAACAACTGTGCAGCAAGAGGGCAGTAGACAGGGCTTTATTGTTACAGCACAACAGAATAAGTGTATTAAGAGCCATTTTGACCCTGAAAGGGAACTGGTTCTGCATAGCCTTCTGTTGCCCCAGCAGGAGGCTAACCCTGACCTACAGAGTAGTCCCAGTTCAGAGTGGGGAGGGTGGTACCACAGCCTCTCCACTCATCTGTCTTTGGTTTGTCTGCAAACCTTTGCAGTTACCCCTAGAAGGTCTTTGTAAATTTATTACTTTCCTCTTAAGCCACATGCTTTCCTTTTAAAATATTCTGGGTGTTTTTTGCATCTAAAACCAAAAAGAAAAATACCCTGGGGTATGGGCAATTTCATGGGCGTCGGGGAGTATGATGGTTGCCTGCTAGATCATTAGAGAAGCTGGGAAGGATCTGGGGCCCCTGGGAGCAGAGCTGTGGTCCCTGACCCATTCTCTTGCTTGGGTGAGGCTCGGCCTGTGGGCAGGTGAGCCCCCTCATATGGGGAGGTGGTGGTTGCTGGGGACAAGAGTTGCTGTCCTGGGCTGAGCTCAGGAGCTTGCAGGCTTGGTGGCTGCAGCGGCAGGGCCACAGGGAAGCTGGCCATGTAGAAGACACGGCCCAGGCGCTTGGCCACCTACAAAGAGATGAAGCTATGTGAATATCTGCCAAATAAAGGGGACCGGGAGACCATCTCTAGTCACAAAGAGCCTTTATGCCCTCTCTAGATTGATGAAAGCACTGGCCATACTTACTTGTGCTCTGATCTTGAGGGCAGGCCCTAGCTTCAGTCCCATAGTGTTCAGTAGGTGCTCTTCTGTCAGTAGAGGCAAAGTCTCTCCATCTATTCCTTGTTCTCTGAATACCTGGGGACAAGATATGCCCACAGAATAGAGTTGTATGTCTTGCATGAAAAATAACTCAGCAAAAGGAATGGCCCTTTATGTTGGGTGTGGAGACTGGGACATTGCTCAGAACAGGGCCTCCCAGCCTAGCCCCAGGGACTTGCCACTCCCCTCACCCTGGCATACTCGCCACAGCCAGACAGGCCCCCCACGAAGTTGCAGACATCATCTACGGTCCATTTGTTGACATCCTCAGNGGCTATGGTTTCATCAGTGAAGAGTCCCCCCATGTTGCCTGGAGATAGAAAGGATGTCACTAGGGCTTGGGCTTTTCTTCCCCATGGGCTGACCTTTCTTTTAATTTTTTAAAGTTCTTGGCTCAGTGACAAAAGATTTTTCTCCCCATGGAACCCCCTATCAGTGGGTGGCTAGGGTTGCCCACCTGTGTGGAAGTACGGGCTGACTGCCCCACAGGGGAATCCCATGGGTAGTGGAGGGGGCATTGTTGACCCTGAGAGAGGCCCCTTTCCTGCTTCTCTGGTCCCTCCTGCTGGGGCTTGGCTAGGAGTAGAGGCCCCGCCCCTCGAAGCTGCTATCTCAGGGTCCTCTCCATCTGAGTCCTTGGGTGGCTCCTCAGAGACCTCTTGAGCCCAGAGGCCAGTTTCTGTCGTCTCCTTAGGTTCACTTGGCCGGACTGAGGCAGCACCAAGACTCCCCTTTTGGGGCCAGCTTCGGGCAGACTCCTTGGATGGGATAGGGGGTCCTGGGCCTGGGGGTCCCTGGGGTGGCAGGGCCAGTAGTGGTGCTGAGCTGTGTTTCAAAACCAGCATGGAGCCACGTCGCTGGAGCTCATCTGGGCCTTCGGGGATACGCAAGGCCACCTCTGGCGCCAGTAGCTGTGGGCGGTGAGTGCTGCTCAGTTCTTTCTGCCTAAGCAACTCCGACATCTCCAGCCTGGACCAAAAGGGCAGACAGCAGGAGTCAGCCTGGGTATACTTAAAATGACTCCCACTGGTCTCCTGGTGCTTACCGAGCTAAGCTCTGCTTCCGTAGAAGCTCCTGCTGCCGAGCTAACATCTCAGCCTGGGCAGGGGGCAGGAAGCTGTAGCCTGGGAGAAAAGAACAGGCCATTCAAGCTGAACCCTCTGCACTTCCATTATCTATCTGCCTTCTGCACCTAAAGAGGGCCTACAAGGACACAAAGGGCTTACATACCCGCTTGTTTCTCACCTGGGGTCTGACACACAGCTGTGGGCACCCCAAAAAATGGGGGTCGGAAATGGGAGCCCAGGGCGATGTGGGGGGCATTCTGGGGTGACAGCAAAGGGGGTGGCTGTGACAGCTCCCTGTGGACAGCAGAACAGTGAACACATGCCCAGTTTCATCTGTGCACCCCCCCCCTCTTTTTGTAACCGCCTCCGGGTGCACCCCCTGCCGCCGCCTCTAATTGCCGACCCCACAGGCGGTCGTTGAGTCGCTGGTTATGGCTTCGGGTCGTGCACTGCCCCCGTCCAAGCTGGCGGCGCCAATTAATCTCCCCGGCGGCGCAGAGGCGCTGACCCTGTGGGTGGAGGCGGCTGCAGCGGTAATTACTGGGTGGGGGGGGCACCTCTCATCCTGAGCCATCCTGCGCAGGCGGGGAGGGGCACACGATGGGGCAATTAGCTACAGTCCGAAGATGGTGGCAGGCAGCTGCGGTCTGTCGCCAGTAGGATGGAATGGGGAGTGTTTAGGAAACCTGGGGCCCCTGCCCAGAGCTTTCCTTGGTTCCACTAGTCCGCTGTGGAAACAGTCTGTACTTCAAATACCTGTGATGTCTCTGTAGAGTTGTAGCCCCTTCCAGACAGTAAGTGGCTTACTTTTTGCCTTCCTCAACACACCACCACTACTATCTCAGGGCACCTCTACTAGGCTGGTCCCTACTTGCTCAACAAGGAAACTGGAATGGTCCTTGGCACTCCTGCCAAGGGTGGGCATATTCCTGCATATTCTTCCCCAGAAATGTTTTCTTGCTCAGAACAGCTGGTGTTACGACCCTCCTGCAGTGGACCTTGAACACAGTGCATGCAGTACCCACACATATGTGATAGGGGACTCAAGGGAAGGGCCTTGGCCTTCTCAAGTTACAACCACAGAGAATATGGGGCCTTGCTGAAACAACACCACCTTAGTACCTGTCAGAGAAGGATGGGGTAGCAGCTGGAACTGTTCCCTCCCGGTGCTGAAATAGGCCTTGCTTCCGTCGATGACCTGCTGTAGATGAGGGCAGGTGTACTTCCAAGCTACTTGGACTCCTCAAAGTTGCAGTTGCCACTTCTTGCCGGACCCTTAGCAGATCTGGGAAGGGAGACAACAGCGGTGACCCAGGTGCTAAACAACTCTAGAATTTCCCCTTTCTATCTTGGTTGTGGGACATTGACCCAGTGAAGCAAAGAACAGAATAGGAGGAGAAGATTTTCACATGTCCCGATCCCTATTTTGTGTCACTGGGGCTGGAAGAGGGTCAGCAGAGGAGACAGTTTGCAACAGGACCTACAGGTACAGCTGGGCAAGTGGACTTGGAAAGGAGTATGAGTAGGTCAGTAATCAAAATGAGCTGGGAGAGAAGGGCTCCAAGCTAGATAACTTGGTGTTTTGATTATTGGTGTTGATGTGATAGAGGCTGGAACCTTCACAAAGATGGGCTGTGCAAAGATCAGAGTGTATGGGGACAGGGTTTTTCCAGGAGGTCAGTGGGACAAAAGTTGGGAGGGGACCTCAAATAGAAGGCTGCCTAGGTGACTTCTTTATAGATAGGAGACAAGAACAGGTAGGAAGAACTTGTCACTCCCATTAAGCAGCACATAGTACACACATGGCCATGATAGCAGACATTAACTAGCAGTAACACATGGTCACAGTCCAGTGGTTGTGATATGTGTCCTATTGCACTCAGGATGGGGGGGACACTCGTAGCCCCTTTAGTCCCCCTAGTTCAAGCTCCACTTCTCTACTGCTCCACTGCTGCCTGTTTATAATTACCTAAAAAGGGGTGTTGGTCTGGCCAGGGCTTGAAGCCAGCCCCCAGAGCCAAATAAGCCCACCCCCACCCTACCCCACACCAGCCATGCTCTGTGTAATGGTGATTGACAACTAGCTTGCCTGTACACCCTCTCCTACACAGACCAGCAGAGCTGGGAAAGCAATTAAAAAGAAGAATTTTTAAATTATTAACATTTAGTGAATTATTTAGTTCTTGGTGCCTGAGCTGCCCTGGGGGACAGTGCCTTCTGTAAGAATCGGAAATTCTACTCCCTTCCCTGAGCCCCCAGCCACTTCTGCCANAAAAGACAAGATTCTCCAGTGTTGCAGCTGTACAGGGTGTCTTACTATTCCTTGGTAGAAAGAGTAGTGCCTCAGGCTTAGCTTCTCTCAAGCAACCTGAGGTACTAGTGGCTACATCCCACCTGTGGCACAGCTTCCTCTTTCTGGGCTGCCTTCCTGCCTTGCCTGCCCCCCAACAACAACAAAAACCTTGTAAAGGTCTGACACAGTATCAACATGACCACATGCTCTGGGAGTGAGGAGAACCTAGCAGGCCACAGAACCCACATCTCTCCTATGTCTCACCCTCACCTTGCAGTGACTACCTGCAAGTTCTCCTCTCCCCCTCAGGGATGAACAGTTGAGGACTGAGAACAGGGCGTTAGTGAGGCAGCTAGGCCTTATCACTATCTGGAGGCCCTCTTATGTATCCAATACTGGTCTTGGTGTAGACCTCCAAACATCTAGGTCCTTTTCTTGTCGTAAGCCTAGTACACAGGATGGGAAGATAACAGAGGGTTGGCACATTTGGAGTGAGAGTGCTGAGGGTGGTGGTGGCACATACCATGGCTGGGGATACCCAGGTGGTAGAGACGTTGAGTTTCCTCAAAAGGGCCAGCCTCACTCAGGGCTGACATGAGCTGATGATAGTGATCCTCAGGGGCCATTGTAGACTCAAGCTCTGGCAGCAGCAGAGTCTCTATTGGAAGGAACACATGGTAAGTTCGTCTTTGGATAGTGCCAAGGGAAAGGCCTCCTCTCTTATGGTTTCTACCCAAGGTCTGATGAGCCCTTGGGGTGAGTTCAGGATGCAGGAACTCATTGCTCCTTCCCCTTTCCTATGACCTGCCTCCCTTTTCTGGGTCAGGCTCTCACCTTGGGGGGACTTGCTTCGGACCTTCTTCTCTGAAGAACAGTCACTGGTAATGTAGGAGGAGCAGCCCAGTCTCTTGCCCAACAGGTCACCTGTAGAGGACAAAGTGAGTCCCACCCAGTGCCTCATGGCTTGGAGGGAAAGCCACCTCTACCTTAGCTCAGCTTGGAACACCAACCACCACCATGTTCTCCCTGGCAGTTAAGACCTTGCCCAACCTGGTATCCCAGGCCAGAGGACACCATGACAAGTGGATGTGGTGCATAGCAAGGATACAAAGCAATCCTGATGCTGGCCCTGGGCATGTAAATAGGAGTAGTGAGAAGTTCACACCAGTGTTTCACCAGGCAGTCTCCTGTAAGTTCATGTGCTTCCCCAGCCCCACCTTGGGGGAACTGAATGGCTTGCCTTTGCTTCCTAGGATAAGCTACTGTGCAGGTGTGCGGGAGGTAAGTCCAGAAGGCATACTTCAAATCCCAGCCTACTTCATTCTGGGTCTTCCCAGTCCTGCCACCAGGAGCTCAAGTTCCTCCCCAAGTAACCCCTCTGCTACACTTGTGACACAAAAAGGAAGTCCTTGTCTCTCTCCTTGGCAGTATCTGCCCACCTGCTCATCCAGGCTCTAGCCTCTTAAGNGGACTCCTGAACAACTCACCCCAAAGTGTATAGCCTATATGTGCTATATCTGCATCAGGCTAGGCCCAGCCTCAGCATCCAATATCCCCTGTAGGACCCAGAGATCATACCCCACATGCCAAACCTCTAAACACTGCTGCCCAGCTTCCTCCTGAGCTCCTGCCCTGAGGCTAGGGGTATTTGCTGAACAGCCCATGCCATCATGATTCCAGGCTAAATGTTGCTTTCTCTGCCCTTCTTATCCTCACCAGCTAGGGGAGTGTGAAAGAACAAATCCTTGGGCAATCCAAAATCTCCATGATGCCCAGCAAGTGCTGTTTTCACATGTGTGTCCACCCTTCCTCAAAGCTCTACCACCAGCACCAAAGCTGAACTCCATTTTTAAAAAAATTTCCTTAATCTGTCATTTTTATCAAACTGGGGAAGTGTGGCAACAAAAATGCCAATCAGTTTCCACATTATGGCTGACAGAATGGTGCTAATAAGTTATTGATTTCAACTACCTCACTGCCACTGGTCTAGCTGGCCATCCCAGCCTCTTCCCCAAAGAGGAGGACAGCACTCATTGTTTGGACAAGAGCTCCACCCATAATAGCTCAAGACAAATGGATCCAGCAACAGATAAAGGGTATCTGGCTGCACCTGGGGCCACCAATAGTGTATCAGAGAGCAGTGGGCAGGAGGGGCAGCAGCTGATCTAGGCAGGGAGGAGGATCCCTTAGGGCTATGTGGCCTGGTCTCACTCACTCTGTACCTGTTGTTCTTATCCCAACCCACACATCCCCTTAAGGGTTAGGCAAGGGCTCTTTTCACAGCTGTCTGTCCTCACTTTAATAGTGAAAGGAGAGAGAGAGAGAGAGAGAGAGAGAGAGAGAGAGAGAGAGAGAGAGATTTTCTATTCCTGGAGTTTGGGTAACAACCTGGTGGAGATGATAATGGAATAGAGGCACCTCAAATAAGACCCAGTCCTGTGGCAGACTTAATGAAGCCACATTCACTCCCAGCACACCATGGTGCTGCTAACAGCAGGCAAGCAGTGTAACTATGGGAAGATACACAAAGTCATACAACCTGCTGCAAGCCCTATAGTCCTCTCTGGTCCAGGGAGCAGTGGCACAGTGAAAGAGTGAATCCCTACAGAGACTGAAAGAAAGCCCCAAGGAAGTAAGAGAACGAATAAGTGAAACCTAGGCACAATACACACTCCCATAGTTGTGCACACTATGAACCCCTGCATGCAGTACAAAGGAGGAGTGGCCAGACAGATGACTAAACAACACGGAGAGGTGTGTATGTGTAGTACACAGACATGACAAGCATTTGATGGCCCTGGTTTGGAGGAAGTGTGCATGCGCTCGCACACACATACATACATACACACACACACACACACACATGCACACACACTTGTGTACCCAAGGAGATCTCTCTTCATGTGCAGGAACAGGGGAGGGCCTGTGAGCTCAGAACATCTCAGTCATTATAGACTCCCTTGGCTCTACCCGATCAATGGGGCAATTAGATTTTATCAGCCGCTTGTTAAGCTACTTCCATCCGGCTAGGCCTCCATCAGGTTCCTAGCTGTTCCAGAAGCAGCCCCCTACTAGCCCACAAAGCCATTCAAACACATGGGGCTTTCTTAAAGATGTCCACTGTGGTGGACCACACCCACCAAGTCTTTCCAAGCACTGCAGCCACTACCAGAAACATTCCTAGGAGCCCAGGAGAGAAAAGGTCCCTTAAGGCCCCTGAAACTCATGTGTGCCCTCACTGCAGCCTTATGGCCTGCTTTTCTGAGGGGTGCCATGATCTCTTCAGGCTGCCTCTCTGAACTCCTGTGGCTTTCAGCAGTCAGTTTCCTTGGTGGTTCTGGGAACCCTAGTATATTTTGCTCACCTTGCTCAGGTTCAGGACCCCAGGAAGGCAGAACCCAGGCTGTACATGTTCTGTGGGTAGGAGGAGTGAGCATGTTTCTGCTACATGAACCATTCTGCAGTGGGCAGTTCTGAGTTTAGGAGAGGCTTATGTGGTATCTGTCCCTTTGAGGAAGGGTTGGTAGGTCTCAGCCACTCTAAACCCACTCCACCAAAAGCCATAATGGAGCAGTCTCTGTTGTAGCCCTGTCTGCCTGGCTGTCTGGGATTAACACAATTACCATCACATGTAGCCCCAGGGGAAAGCCAGCCTCCCCCTCCCCCCAACTCTGCTGGCCTCTGGCTGCCAGCCAAAGTACTCAGGGCCCAGAGCTGCTGATTAGAGACTTGGGGAGGACATTCTTCAGTCAGCATAGCTGTGGCCCTAGAGTCCCACTCTACCCTTGGGAGCTCTTGGATTCCTTACCTGCAGGTCCAAGGCCAATCTCCACGTTGCCTCTCTGGAAGGCACAGTGGCTTGGATGCTCAGGCATAACAAGGTGGTGGCTTCGATGTACGCTGGATATAAGGGTGGGGAGGTCGTTGTCCTGGCTGCAGCAGAGCAAGACAGACCAAGCCATGAGCTGCCTCATGGCACATTGTCAGTATGAGGGTACATGACTTGTGGACAGTATGCCCTAAGTATACAAACTCAGCTGCACACCTCTGTGTGAGACCACTGACAGTACATATGTGTATGCCCTCTAAACAGACCAAGGAGAAGCCAGGACCTGACACTTAGACCCAACTGCAGTTCTAGGGCAGCCCCTCCAGCTATTATTCTTTGCAGAGAAAAGTGTGCCCCAACCTGCCTTGGAGGGCAGCCTGAAGAGAGGGTAAGCTGTCATACATACTGCCAGCTCTGGCAGCAAGAACATGGCACATACTCCCTAGTTCCTAGTTCTTTTAAATAAGGAAACTGAAGTTCTAACCAGAGCTCTATAGCTGACAAGACTCATGCTCATTAGCAGAATGCCACTAGGCATAGGTGACACACCAACCATGGGTGGGTCCAGGACTTCTAGTCAGGCCCTTTTGGATTGGTATAACAGCATTTAACTCTGTTTTCTGTGTTTCTCCTTCCTTCTGAGTAAGCTGAATTCTTACCCACAGAGCCCCATAGAGGAGAGGATGTATAAGTGGGAAAACCTTACCCTGGAGTTCTGTAAGCACCCCCACATCAGTAGAGAAGGAAGAAATAGGAAGCCAAAGCCAGGGCAGGAGCAGTGGTGACCAGTGCTCAGTACATGCCCTCCATGGCCCACCTGTGAGAGAGCAGCCTCAGATTCTGGCAGAGCCTCTACGAAGTGACCCAGGAATCAACTCTGAACCTCATTAAATAGCTCCCAGCCCCTGACCAGGGTGACTGGAGCTGGGCTAATCCAGGGCTGGCACCTAAGCAGATCAGTTTCATCAGCAGACATCCCAGAGGGCCCCAGCCTAGAGGCCCAGATGTGTTCTTCCCATCCCAGCACTGCAGGCCCAGAGGGCAGGTGGGGGTGTAAGTATGTTATAGGATTAATTGGCATGAGGCTCATCCCCTGCATCCTCATCAGTGTGGGGGTGTCAAAGAGAATTGCTATCTCAGCATGAGGAGGGGGTTGTGGGCTGGCTAGGCACAGGCTGGAACAGCTACAGAGTGGCTCCCATGGGGATTTCCTTCTAGTTAGGAGGTGAACTGGTTTCTAGAGACTCCAGGGAGTGGACAGAAAGTCTGTTCTCTGTGAACACAGCCTGTCCCACAGAAGGAAAGTGAGGTCTCCTGTCCGGACCTGTATCTGGAAAATCCTGGTGACAAAATCAGAGTCACTAGGCACTAGATAGCATGATTCCATGGAGTGATATCTAGTCAGAACAGGACTTGAATTTAGCATCCACCTCCCATTCTGCCTTGGTAGTTTGTTCTGTGTTCCCAAAGGTGACCCATTCTGAAAACCTATTCCTATAGCTTGGTCATACACTGAACAAATGATGCTGATTTTATACAGATCTGAAAAAATTCCACGCATACATGGCTGAAATGTATTAATTATGCCCTTAGCATCATGGCATGAGGTTCTTGAAGCCACAACTCACCCTCTGTTTCCCACTGCATCCTACTACATGCAGTGTAGTAGGAGTATCTCAGGAAGTTAAGGCTTGAATGAAGCCTCATGAGGCATAGATGATCATGGAAGAGCCAGAATGCTGCAGGGGGAGGATCATGAGGAGGCCAGAAAGAGAAAAAGATTGGCCTAGCACANCTTCTGGGGTCTCCACCCTGTTCCTTTGGTGTTATCATGAAATACAGACTTATTCCCCTCCTTGTAAGTTTAGGGACCCTGAGGGGCCAGAGGTTATGCTGCCCAAGGCTTCCCAGACATAAGGAGGAGTTATGACTCTTGCTTGACCAAGCAGCAGGTGGTTCACTGCAGGGTTTGTTAGAGAACCAAAGACGGATGGACAGATGGATCAGTGGAAACAAGTGAACAGACAAGTGGAGAGTGACACACAGACAGAGATGGATTCATAGACAGGAAATCAGGGACAGAAGAATGAGTAGGCAGGCCAACAAGGCAAAACAAAGAGCCAGGTGGGGATAGCACAAGGCAGATGGTCTTGGCCACCTGCAGCCCTTCCTTTCTAGACACTGGATCCACCAGTAGGTAAGCTGAAGACTGTCAGTATTCCTGGTCTTCTGTCTTCTTCCCCCTTTCAATAGAATCCTGGCTCTTGGGACTAAGGGGCTTTTTGAGGAGCACCAGGCTACAGTTGTGACACTGTGACAAACTTATATGGGTACATCCTCACTAAAGCCTTGTGAATGTGAGGAGGACCACAGGAGATAAGAACTGCTCCTGGAGGAGAGGCATAGCCACCAACTTCCCTACTGGCCTTGCTGATAAATTTATCCTGCAGCATGTAAAGTAAAAGGCTCATAAAATGTCATCAGTGTTCATGATGGTCCATAAAAATGATCAGTTGAGCTGGTAACTCCAAAATTAGGTGGAAATGTTTAAAGATGCTTTTATTGCAATGCAACCCCGGGATGTAGGCATTGTCAATCACACAAATAATAACACATCTGAAAGAAGCCAGGACAGACACTCAAATGTGGCTGGCCTGGGGCCTGGCTACCACATCTCTGGCCACATAAGGCTAGTGCTTTGCTGAGGCCACAACCCACTGTTGGACTTTTCCTGATGTATTCCCCTATAGGCCCTGGGGTAAGACTGAACCCCACAAGCCAGAAGCCACAGCTGGGCATGCTCCTCAGGAACTGGGAGACTGGATCTTCCCAACACTCGAGCTTCCTTATCTGGTGACTTCATTTTCATCTCCTTGCTACATCCTGCATTTGCTGCACCCATCATGCTTCCATATCACAAATCCATGTGTTCCTAAGAAAACACCTGACCTGACAGGCGGAGGTTTCTCCAAAAGAATCCTTTCAAAACATGCTTCTTTGGTGAAAAGCTTTCTGTGCCTTCTTTCTTGAAGACAAAAACCCAATAGGTCCAGAATTCAAGGTCCAGATCTTAACCTCCACCTGGCTAAACCTGCCTCTCATATCTTCTTCCCTCATTCTAACACAACTTTGCAGAACCTCTTTGCCCCAGTGAATTCTCATACATCCCTCAAGACATCACTCATATATCACCATTCTCACCTGGTCCATTTCTGGGAGGGTAAGCAGAGAATATTACAGCCTCATCTTTGAGCAGATAGATACAAATGGACAGTCCCATCAGGGACAGCCTATACTCAAGCTCTAGATGTGCTCTGCTCAGAACCTCTGCCTGTGCTACTTGGCATGTGGGATGTGCTTGGCTAAGGTGGGATCCTGCTACCCACCTCCCAGGTTGTACAAAAAGACATAGAAAACCTGGTGGATACTCAGCTCACACTGGTTCATATTGGTCAGAATAATGAATAAGACAAGAGTTCATAGGCAGAGGAGGGAGAAAAGGCAGGCAGCATAGAACTTATAAGCAGGCACAGCAATAAAACTCTCTGCTGCCTGTGATGTGTGTGTAGAAGCCTCACAAGGTTGGACTCCTACCTGCAGGATGTTTCTCTGAAGGAAATATTCACATCCCAGTGGGTGTGGACTCTGAAAAGGGAAAAACAGAGGGTCAGCATGGCTCCAGGAATACACCTGGACAGAACGGCATACATGAATCTGATTCTACCATCCTGCTGTACCAATAGTTAGGGCAGCAGCTGTAAGTCAGTGCTCCATGCCATGTTAAATGTGCTTCAGCTCTCTCTGGCCAGGCTCAAGTCAGCTTCTGGATTTACCAGAAATGAACGAGGACAACAGTCCTGACCTCTCCTCACTTTGGGTACCTAAAGTAGCCTGGCTGCATAGTCAGGGAGGGAATACAGTGTACTGAGGCTTTCTCTACATGGTGCTTATTCTACTGAAATCCAGTTCCTAGTTACTGGAGCTCTTTCAGCCAGTGTGAGATCACACCAAGGAGAAACCTCATAGCAGCCAACTGAAGGAGACTTGGAGCATCAGCCCAGGTTGGTACAGGCTTCTGGGCCCCACTGTCACCAACCCATTCCCTAAAAGTGACCCCTGCACAGAAGTAAAGTACCTGGATGAGATGTCAAGAAAGGTTCCTGCCTATGNCTGACTCTCACAGTGTTTACAGACCCTTGACTTTGATATCCCACCCCCACAGTAGCCTCCTGGCCTAGGCCATGGAACAAGTACCTTCTCTTCATGATATGGACGAGTGGATCATCCTCCTGCTTCAAGCCTGGCTGCTGCCTACAGGCTGGGCCACTTCCATCACTGTCGCCATCGCTGGCTGAGAAACTGGAGGTTCTTTCTTTCTTTAGGGCATGTGTAGGGGGCAAAGTGACTGTTCTCTTGTCGGCCAGCCGTCCCCGGTTCTGAGAAGGTGAGAAGAGGAGGATTAGAATAGGTCAGGCCTTCAGCCTCCAGACTCTGGGCCAAGGTGCAGAAGCCCCATTGCTGTAAACCAGCATACAAGGATGGGACCCACAGACTCCAGTCCAATTTTTCTCTGTAGGCTCAGCCTCAGTAATGGTTCACCATACATGGTAAGCCCCACTTTCCACATCCTAGAGAATACCTTTCAACCCAATTTCCTTTCAAGGGTCTGGAATCTGGAACCTGGGACAGGGTTCTAGTCCCATTCTCTCTATCCATTGTCAAACAGAAACGTCAATGAGCAGTCATTTTTATTTTATTTATTTCTCTCCACTCCACCCCCACGCCCATTTCTGAGATACTGGGCATGCTAGGCAAGTGCTCTGCTGTCTGAACAGTGTCCCACTTTGGGCTCTGTGAGTCACAGTCTCTGCTGCATCTGCCCATAGGAGTCTTTTGGGGCCTGCATTTGGTTACTTTCTAGAGTAGATGATATGGACCCTATAGTACCAAGTCAGTGGTGTGAATTACTGTGGCCTGTGAGGGCTGGCCTCAGGACAAGAGGGTTATTTCTATGTCCCCTTTTAAGATCTACCTGACTTTTATCCTGTACTGTTCTAAGGACAGTAGAGTGAAGGTAAGGCTGCAGGGGGAAGCCATCTTTATTTCTATGTCCCCTTTTAAGATCTACCTGACTTTTAGCCTGTACTGTTCTAAGGACAGTAGAGTGAAGGTAAGGCTGCAGGGGGAAGCCATTTCTTTCTTTCTTTATTTTAGATTTATTTATTATGTATACAGAAGAGGGCGCCAGATCTCATTACAGATGGTTGTGAGCCACCATGTGGTTGCTGGGAATTGAACTTAGGACCTCTGGAAGAACAGTCAGTGCTCTTNACCTCTGAGCCATCTCTCCAGCCCCCGGGAAGCCATTTATTATGCCTGAGATTTATCCTACAGGCACTATACCTACCAGGTTTGTGTCCCAGGCCTCTGTCATTCCACAAGCTTGGGGAATCATTTCTATGAGCTCTTGCTTGTCTCTCAATAAGAGAAAGGAANAATTTTCTTTTCTTTCTCCCATACAATGGGAAGAAAGGGACACAAGGGCCATGAGACTGTCACTTGGAAAGGAGCCAGGGCCAGTTGGCTATTGCTAGCCTCAACCTCATGACACATTCAGCTGGGAACAGGGATCTACTTGCACCTTCCACACTCTGAGGGTACCAGGGATTGGATCTTGGGTGGTAGCTGGGGGATGACCCATGAGAAATGGTACCAAGGACCCAGATGGCTATTTTGATCATACCCAATGACTGAGAATATAGCTTCCTTTATGTACTGGAAATGTCAGCCAGCCCTACTGCTTAACATTTCTGAAAGCATGAAAACATATCTGAAAACCTAACCAAGAGTTAGCCCTCTTCATACAATGGGAGGGGTTCCATTGTTCACGGCCTCTAATTTATGTGCACATTGTATTCAACTACTGGAATATCTGTGATACTGATATATACTTATGGTTCTGATTGTGGGGTACGGAAGACAGCTCCAGTGTGGGAAAGGGGGGAAAGTCTTTCTAAGAAGGAATCAGGCTTAGGAAAGTTGGCCTTAGGTCTGAGTTGTCTCCCACCCATGGTAGGGATTGGGAACCCCAGACAAACAGCATGCCCATCCCTCTCTGAGCTGCAGATTTCCCACTTGAAGTGAGGGAGGCATATGGCTACTTGTATCCCAGTCTTGTAGGGGTGCTCAACGGGCATTGGTTTGTAAGCATAACTCCTCCCATCCAAACAGAAAATAGAGTCCTATAAGCCTAATGAGGACCCCTCTTGCACCAGCTACCTGCAGGTGCAGCAGTGGAGAGACTTTGGCCTCTGGTTCCAGCAGCTAATGATGTCTGTATTCACCTACATGTTTTGTGAAGCTAGTATGTGTGTTAGCCTGAGGCTTTTGGCCTGTATTAGATCTGGCAGGGTAGGCATTTGGCTCCCTTTCACCTGCCACACATGCATGAGTTTGTGGTTTCCCAGCATGCCCCTCCGGGCCCATAAGAAACCCATAAGGATGCGCCACCACTAGCCCAAATGAAACAAACTTAAAGTGGCCAATTGGGTCCTATCACAGCATATCTGCCTCACTCATCCCCTGCAGAGGGGATGCTGGGTGAAGCCAGGTACAGCCCTAGTTCAACATCAAGATCCTTATTGCCCTCCCCCAGGGGCTCTAACTTAGCCCCTCTCCTGAGGTAATCTCTTTTTCAAATGAATCCCTCAAACCCTTCTTGCATAAGGGCATGCATGCTTGATCCCTAATCTCTCTTGTTCTTCATGTACTCAATACATTGTCTACCTTTGGTAGGATTCTCTAACCAGTCCCCAACTTCAGCTCACTGGATACGTNTACAGCCTGCCCTGACCAGGCTATTCCATCAGGACACTCAGACATTTAGGCACATGTTGGGCAGGATTCCAACTCAGCACCCCAGAGACACAGGTTGCTCACCCTCAAGCCTGGGACTATCCCAGATCACAGTCAAAGCAAGTCAGTACTGTCATGCCTCAGAATGAGCCCAACCCCACAATCAGCATCACTTCCATATGTGCCAGATGATTTGGTGACCTCCAGATCTGGTCCAAGGAGTCTCAAACCCCAAGTTGAATGACATGATCCAGGAAAAAAGGTGGAAGAACTAGAAAGAGTGTTTAAGTGTTTAAGAACATTTTGCTGCGAATTCGAGGTTAGCCTGCTCTACAGAATGAGTTCCAGGACAGCCAAGGTGGTTACACAGAGAAACCAAAACCAAAACCAAAACCACAACGATGATAACAACAACACTTGCTGCTCTTACAGAGGACCTGGGTTTGGTTCTAAGTATCCACATGGCAGCTTAATGCCGTACTTAACTCTAGTTCCAGGGCCTCTGACTCCCTCTCTGGCTTAATAGGCACCAGACATGCATGAAACAGACACACACATAAAACAAAAATAATTCTTAAACAACAACTCACCCTGTATCCAACCTGGAAATGGCTTCTGCACCTGGGATTCCTTCTCTTTCCCAGATACAGTCTGGGAAAGTGCCAAGTAACCCACTGGCCTATTTACTTTTCTCAGGTTCCTCTAGCCCATTAGCAGGGTTGAGGTTAGGATTTTCATTCTCAGACAACATAGTCACCAGTTTTGAAGCAGAAACCCAACCCTTCTGCCCAACAAGCTCCAGCTTATCTCATATCTCACCACGGGCGAGGATATTCTACAGCCTGGACAATCGCAGATCGGGGGGTGCACTTGCAGGATCCCCTTGGACATAAGCGTCTTCAGACTTTTCCCTGCCAGGAGACCAAGCAGAACATGTGAGGGAGAGGCCAGGTGCAGAGAGCATTTGCATGCTTTTCAGGGGCATAACTGCAAGGCCAGATCTCCCTCCTCCCCGCCCTGCAAATTCATGAAATTGTGCACGAAAATCACAATGATCTCTCAAATCCACCGTGTCCAACCTCTCATCTGGAATTCTGTCCCACCCTTGCGGCAGCTGCTTGGGAAATGCGGGTGCTCTCTAACTCAAATTCCAAGCGAGTGCCCCTGCCTGACCAAGGGATTACTCCCCCCTCCCTCGTAGCCCTCCTCTAGCGCTCCACCCTCTCCAAACTGGTCCCAAGGGAACTCATGGCAGGAGCTAGGTAGGCTGAGCCCCGGATGAGGTAAGAGGTGCGAAGGGGATCTGGCCTGCTTCATTCCCTTCCTCGCAGGAAGAGGTAGGCCTCATGGGGGGCGTGACTCCATAAACTGAGCGCATTCAGGTCCCTAGCTTTTTAACTCGGTGCAGCGCTAGCGCTTATTGAACCCGGTTCAGGAGCCTCCATATCGCACATTTGGACCCACAGACCAAACAGGCTGTGGCTGGCAGTATCGCCAGCGTTGTTAGGTTCCATTGCCCCTACCTGCCCACACAACCTCCACTAGCGCGCACTCCTACCCTTGCCGCCAAGTTCTCCCTACCACTCCTGTCAGGAACCGCTGGCTAGGCGCCTAGGGAAAAGAGGCATCGGTCCCATTGACCTCTCCCGAGTTCCCGTAAACTTCCCTGCCTTCAGGCCTTGCAGACCCGGAACTCCAGAGCGCTTTGGCCTGGGCTGAAGGGATCAGGGAGGCTGAGAAACCTCTGCTTGTCCACTAAGTCGCCCGTGCGTGGGTGAGGGGACTGGTGGGGCTGGGGGACGAGGGGTGGGGTGGGGGGAGAGAAGGGTATCCCTAGCACTAGCCCTGGAGCGGCAGCGCCCCCTCTGGGCTAACGCTAGGTGTCTCAGGTGGTAGAATGAGGAACCTGAGGAACTTGGGGAAGAAGGGGGACAGCGGCAGCTGGAGCCCCCACCGCGGCCGCACCTTTGTGGCGGATGCTGCGCTTCCAGTCCTTGGCCGTCTCGCGGCCGCTGACGAACTGGAACTCGTTGGGTGTGAGCCACTCGCCCCGGTGGCGGATAGACGGGCCCTTGCTGCCCTGGCAGAGTTTGCGTACGTAGAGCAGCGCGCGGTTGGCGCCGCACTCCACCTCGATACACGGCTCACCGTTGTCTAGCAGCGGCTGGAAATCCGGTGCTGCGGCTGCAGTAGCTGAGAAGCGCTCGAAGGCCAGTGGGTCTCGGGCCAAGTAGAGGTGAGGCGCGGCCTCGTGCAGGTTAAGGTAAGCTCGCGGGGTGCGGAGTGAAGGAGCCAGCAGTGCCTCATAGCCGGAAGCTGAGGCGGGCAGCGAGGCGGCCGGGGGCAGGGCTGCTGCAGCGGGCAGTGGCGCCAAGTAGGCAGGCAGTGGTGGCAGCGGCAGTGCGGCCAGGGTAGGGTGGAAGGTAGCCAGGGCCAGGGCCAGGTCCTCGCGGCCCGGGAGCTCCTTTTTCACTGCTGGCATGGCACTCAGATGGAGGCTTTCTGTTGCCTGCTCAATTTATTTTTGTTGGAGTTGAGTCTTGGGCCGGGAAGACTCTCCTGGATAGAGCCTGAATACGCACTCACTCGGCGGACTACAGTGCCTCAGTGCTCGCAGCTGATGCAGCCGCCTTTCTAGCCGCCGGGCCTCCCTGGACAGTTGTCTGTATGGTTAGCTGGGCCTCGATCGCCTGAGGCATGGTGCTCCTGGAACTGCCTAAGGTCTTGGGCCGCAGCTCCTGGGTCCTAGTCTCTGCAGAGAGTCGGAAGTCCAACTGCACTCGCGCCCAGGGCCAGTACTTGCCTCGACACTAGCCAGAGCTGTGCTGAGCCGGGCAGTGAGAAGTTGCGGAATCGTCAGTCCTGCTTGTAGTCCAGCCAGGGGTTCTTAGCCTCAGCCCCGCCTTCCCCCGCCCCCCAACTGCCCCGCCGCACACGGCGTTCACGCCGCCGCCGCCGCCGCCGCCGCCGCCGCCGCCGCCGCCGCCGCCGCCGTCGCCGTCGCCGCCGCCGCCACAACTTGGCCCATTTAAACCGCCCTGGCTCGGCGGGCGGGCGCGGGCTCCGGCTGGGGGTGCGTGAAGGCCGACTGGACTCAGATGACATAGAGGTCTCGGGACAGAGCTGCAGCCGCTGGCTTCTCCCCTGTGGGGAGGATGAAAGGAGACCCTGGGGTGTGGGTGCTGAGTGCAAGACCCCAGCTCTGGCCTAAGGGAAAGTTGAGTAACCTGCAAGGTAGGTGAGTGTGCTTCTGCTGAAATGGACCTGAGATGGTCCCATTTTCCCTTGAGTGTGAGCCTGCTCCTCTTCCCCTCAGATTGCCTCTATGTATCTGTAGGGGCTGGATTGTGGATTGTGGAGCGTTTGAGTTCTGTTAATAAGTAAGAACGGCACTTCTCTGTCAGTTTTCTCTCTCTCCCCATTTCTCACCAAATCGGTACACTGGATCACTTATTGCATATTCTCATTTTGCAGATGAGAACTTGAGATAGGTTAAACAGTTTTTGAATGACACACAGCTGTTTACACCATGATGCCTACCTTCAGAGCAAGCAGAGTCAGAGTCACGGAATGGGACAAGGAGGCATTAATAGAATTAGGGTGGGAGTAGGGGATGATGACAGTTGGCTCAGCAAATGTGTGCACCAACACATTCCTATCTCCAAGAGCCACAAATCTGGGAAGGAGGGATCTGCTAATCTATGTTCAACTTGATATCTTGGAGGGAGCAGATTAGCTGGGTGACTGGTTCCTTACTCCCTCTCCTTCATGTTTGTATGGAAACAAGATCAGCATGAAGAGAAACATATCTTGTGGCTTTGGTATTAGCTTGTGAGAGGGGCATATCTGTTGGTGTGTCATGTTGAGTACACTAGAAAGAGGCCCATTTTTCCCCCTGTGTTCTGAAATGCACCTGGCATCCTCTGACTTTGTCCTGGGGGNCTGAGCTGGCTTTTCTGTACAAATAACCTTCAAGGTAGGGCCTGGAGTGAACTGCCTCTTGCCACCAGCTGGTATGAAGCTTGTAACTGGGACAATTCTTCTTTCCCCACCAACCATGGGCCTGCTTCATCCATCATCCATTCCCAAGTTATCTTGGAGAGTGAGAGCTGCACATGCTCTGCTCACATGAGGAATGTGCTAGGAGTCTGGACAGCCCTTTTTTTTTTTTTCCTTTGGTTTTTTGAGACAGGGTTTCTCTGTGGGTAGTCCTAGCTGTCCTGGAACTTGCTCTGTAGACCAGCCTGGCCTCAAACTCGAAGAGATCTGCCTGCCTCTGCCTCTCAAGTGCTGGGATTAAAGGCGTGGATCACCACAGCCCAGCCTCTTGCACTCTTTCTAATAATACTAATCTTCATATAATGGTCTGTTGGTGCCTCAGGGGATAGATGAAAGTGGGTGACCACTCCTTCCTTTATCAACTTTGGCTCCATTACCTTGCCTGGATCCTGGACACTAATATATCCCTGACAGAAAATAAGCCTTCCTCTTCTCTATGGCCTGTGTCTTGTCTAAGGTACGATGCCTCCATATCTAATGCATATAGGTGCTACCTGTGATTCTTTGCCTTGGAGAGGCCATAATGTTAATGAGTAGTTGTGGCACACATGGAGAGACCATTAAGGCTTCTGATTAAAGTCAAGGGTTGGACCTCATGTGTTCACTGCCTGAACATAACCCCCAATCTTGCTTCCAAAGACATCCCCTCAACCTAGAGCATCTCATGTTAATCTGCACCTGTGTGCAGAGGTTTTGGCTTCAAGACCTTCTGTGGAATTGAAAAGCACAGGCTTAGATCTGAGAAGGCCACTACTTAGTGTGTGTGTGTATGTGTGTGTGTGTGTGTGTGTGTGTGTGTGTGTGTGTGTGTTTGCCCATGCTTCTCTTCTAGCCCTGCTTACCATCTCCTATCATGCTTATGCATAGAAACCATTTAGAAGAGGTCAAGGGCCACTGATCAGAAAGAGTAGAGGGCTGCCCAAAATACCCAACCTAACCTCATTCCAGTCTTGCCACACCTGGAGTACTAGGATCTCTTCCTGAAAAGAAAGACACTGGCTTAGGTCCAAGGCTGAAAGACTCTTTCCTTTGTCCATTGTGCCATTCTAGGGCTTGGCCAAGAAGTCCCATTACACATTACACTTACTCTTTTTCCTGAGATGAAGATCACTGTCCGGGGACCATGCTTCCTCTTTGGGGACATTATACTTGCTATACCTGTATCCTAGGCTGGAACACTTTGGCCACACCTTCCTCTGTACTCCTTAGAATGGAGCAGAGGCCAGAGGGAAATGGATTTTTTGCACTAGAATCATCCAGGCTGCCTACACCTACACTACAGCCCCTCCACCCAGGAGGCCCCACCCTCTGGCTTTGGCATGGCCTGGTCGCTGCTCCTGGGCCCCCTGTTTGGGGGCCCTCTGCTTCAGGCTGAGGCTGGAGTGCTACTGCAGGAGGGGGAGGAGAGTCATAAATAACCTTAGTGGCTGTGACCTGAGATATATAGGAGGGGCTTGGTCTGGTCACAGACCCCTCTATCCCAAGCAGGCTTGCCTGTCAATTTAAGATTGCCTTCTCTTAGATCCCCTTTATTCATCTGTCCATCACTTATCTGTTTACTAAGCCCAGATGTGGTAGAATCCCTTGGAAGAGAAATGTGTGAGACCACAGATGTGATCAGAGGAGGTACTATGAACAAAGTCTTAGTCCATCCCTTAGGCTGTCTGCCTGCTTATGGTAATGGGCTGCATGCCATGCAGGCCTCTTCCCTTTCAGGGTATAGAGACAGACAAGTTCAGAGCTATAGGTTTATAGATGTAGGCTCAATCCTCAGTGGACAGAGCTGTGAGGAAGCACTCCTGCTTAACCACCAGCAAATGTATGCATGCTCAAAGCACAAAGCAAACATAGGTGAGTTGCAACCTTCATTTACATTACTGCTTCTAAAGTTCCTGAACTTGAATGTGCAGGATGGTGCACAATGCATAAGCATCCCCTCCAATGTCCATACAAAGCAAGCAGTTTCACCACAAACAGCACAGACAAATCACAGGTACGCCAAAACCTGTATACAAAACACCAGACCAGAGAGACTCTGTTCCACATATTCTTCTGCCAGGACAGCATATTTGGTACAAGTGTCTAGTTGGTAGTGATGTTGGACTTCCTAGGTAGAGTTAACTTTTAAGGTCAGAGGTTAGTGGTAAATTATCTAGGACTCCCTCAGAAATATTTGCAAAGGGCCAGACCCTCCAGGAAATGTGTCTGCTTCTGGTCCTGGTCAGATTCAGAGGAGCTGCCCTGCTGGGACATGCCTGGCTTGGGGCTTGCTATGACCTGGCTATAGGCCATGTTATGTCTCTCAGGAGAAAGGAGGATATTTCTGAGACTAGGCTGTCTACTGACTTTAACCTTTTTCACTAAAGAAATAGAGATGAACCTGAGTTCAGACTGGTACCACTCCTATGGGTGCATGGGCAGCATTGCTTGTTAGATGTACTCCAGCAGGTGCCTACAGGGGCATGCAGTCCCAAACTGTACATTGACATTCACTGACCATGTTCATGTATGCTAATGCATGCAGTGACCCCAATACAACTCCTAGATTCTGATCTGGTATCGTTGGCAGGAATCTTCTCTTACCATTTTGTCTGCATGTTCTGCAAGCTGCAAAAATATATAAAGTAGGATTTTAGCTGATTATGACAAAGCTATACCTGGAAGAAGCCAAGGGCCTTCCACAGGTAAAGCCAAGGCTTAAGGAGCCTTGGTGATATTTGGCTTTTGATTATTAGCCATTTCCTACTATGAATTTCTCGTGTGCTATTGTAGCTTTTCCATCATTCTTTGGGCACAATTTCCCTTCTACTAATGGAATATTTGGATAACTTTCTGAACAGTAACGCAGTCAGGATCCCTAATTGCAGGCCTTTCTGCAATTACTGTCATTAGCAGCATCTGGCCAGGACCATCTCCAGAGAGATGAAAGTATCTTATCAGAGATACCTCTGTACTCTCTAAGAACAGACTTAAGCATCCAAGGTGAAATGAAACAACGTCTCCTAGGTCAGGCAGATAGCTTTATTTCTTGTGCAATTTAGGGTGAGACCCTCCTTTCTTATACAACCTTACTAATAGACCCCTAACTTCTTACCTAACCATTTCTAGGAATGTAGGTTGAGCAATAAATTCCCTTTTTGATATACTAACCAGTCATCAGCACTCAGTTGATCTCCTCTTTTACCACTCCCATTTTGGGTCTGAGGAAAATTCTTACCTGCCTTTATGACCCGGTAAGCATTCAAGCCTGGTAACCTTGCTCTGCCAGAGGATCACTATTGCTTGGGTTTATAACTGTAAACCTCAGAGACTTGTAAAGAATGAGGAGAGGAATTCTGAGGATTTAGGTGGGAGAGGATTTAGACTGGAGAACTAGAGATAGAACTAGAGGATGAGACAGAAGAGAAAAGAGAACAGAAGAACTAGATGGGTAAGAACTGGAGAGGAACGAACTGAGATGGGGAAGAACTAGATTACAGGGCTAGAAGAGAGAACTAGAGGAATGAGATGGAAGATGAAGGAGAGACAGATGGGGAAGAGGAGCTGAGATAGGAAGAAACTGGATGGATGAGAACCTAGATGGGGCAATGAGAGCAGAATAGAAGCTGTGTAGAGAGAGTACTTATCAGAAGAATAAAGTGTATGGACTAAGGAGTTTCGTGTACATAGATTCATTTCATTTCATCAAAGATTAAATTATCAGCTGGTTGTAGATTCTTCCCAGACCCTGGGAGGGAACTATTGAGGGGCTGGATCCCCCCTAGTCCCCAAAATGCATGCTCAGCCCTTTTCCTTGAGCATAGCAGAAATACCTGGCCACCATAGGGATGGATTAGTCCAGGGGTGTATGGGATATGTGTGTTGCTCTTATCTGAGGGCCCTGACACAGTGGTACATAAGCATTCAAGAACATGGCTAGGGGCAAATCAAGTTGGCCTAAGANCGTGCATCCCAAGTTCTAGGTGCTTGACTGAGGTCTCTTGATGCTGACCAAGTTTCATCTACCACAGGCTTCCNGTGTGCAGTAAGTTTTTGTGGCAGTTTTGCTTTCTGGGTCTCTAGAAAGCAGAACTTAGGATGAGGGAAAGCCAATGGAACCTCAAGATAGATAAAACCAGCTAGAGTTGCCTGGTAACAGCATTGGCTGAGTAATATCCACTGAGCAGGAAGAAACTGATGGCCACTTGCAGGAAGGCAGTACCAGCTCAAGAGAGCCTGATATAATGATCAAGATGCAATATCCCAGGGGCATATTCCAGAACAACTAAGATCACCCTGTGTGTCACATGCCCTTGCCCCAGTGTGGTATATGTCATGGGGCAAGATTCAGTCACATGATATAGAACAGCAGTGTGTGGAAAAAGCATGTCGCAGAAAGGTAATAGAGTCAGGACATGTAACATGGCATGACATAGAGCATACTACCTTACATACAATACCTGGCATGATGGCAGGAGTGTAGGGCTACTGGTGGGCTCCCATTGCCAGTGGGCCCCATTCCCTGGTGGGTGCTTTTGGAGTGCACTGATGTCTTGGTATCCTATGAGGAATACCTGGGTGTCAGGACCAAGTCACCAGGGTTCATCTCTTTTCTTTGTTGTGCCAAGGGCTCACAATAGGCTACCCTTGATACTGTTGTAAAAGAATGGAAAGAAAGTCTATGCTATGTAACTCTGGAGTCATTCACTGCAGCCCCAGAAATGAGTGTGTGGAGGCCTTGCACAAAATGTATGCAGAAGCCTGTGGCCTGGTTTCCACCAGTTTACTATGGGCATAAAGGCATACATNTTCACAGCACATACTCAGATGTCTACGTGTACATGGGTTTTAAATTAAGACTATTGCC
Organism: Neotoma lepida; assembly: GCA_001675575.1. Lineage (NCBI taxonomy): Eukaryota > Metazoa > Chordata > Mammalia > Rodentia > Cricetidae > Neotoma > Neotoma lepida. Next base: position 13,104 of record LZPO01008451.1, on the reverse strand, counting down.
CATGGAGCTCCCTTGGGTTCTCAGCCTGGAGCATGGCTGCTTTCTTGGGGAGCAAGGTTTCTCTGATGCTGAGGTGAAGTTTTTGGATAACCCTAACCCTGAGTCCAGTAGCCCAGTCTGGAGTTACCTATGCCTCTTTTATTCTGAGCATTGTTTAGCCCCTTACAATGCAGATGAACTTCAGAGCAGAGATTCCACTCCCCACCCAAGCCCCTGCTGCAGCAGTGATGTTAAGACTAATAAAACACCCACCTCAAAGGAGACAGCTTTATCTTGTTGATCAGAAGTCTGCCAGCCCAATTTATGATGGAACATAAGATCTCCAAATCTAAATTTACACACCATAATATGACAAGAGGTCAATGAGATTGAAAGTGGACTTGTAAGAGGACCATTGAAGGCTCTCGCTGTAATGCTGCACAGAAATCCTCACATCCTGACTCTTGCTCCAAGGGAGTGATGGCCCAGCAGGAAAACAGTGGGAAGGACAGGTGAGATTCTGTTGGAGAGGTGTGTACAGGAAAGGATCAACAGGAAGAGAGCTGGCCTAGACCATCCCCTGTTTAGGATGATAACCATTCATGTTGAAGATGAAGATGACAATGATGCTGAGGTGGTCTATCATTCTGGGATGGGAAGCCCATCCTTTTGGCCTCATACCTCCCCACTATGGGTAGTTCTAGCTTAGAGATCAAGTTTGAACATGGTTTGGATCCTCAGGGTCCATTTTCAAATGAGGTTGCTGTGGGTTCAGGTTAGCTCCCTACCTAGCCATTAGGAGTCTGAGTCTTTGAGCTTAGCACAGACCCTGACTTCAGGATTTATACAAATAAATGAAATAAAGAGTGCTGGCAGCCCTGATCTGATTACAATCATTCATTTTCTGGTCGTTAATAATTTGTGCAATAAAGGATTGAGGCTGCTCCAGTGAGGGGGAGGCTATGGCTCAGCCGTCCCTTGGCGCCAGCAGTGGGAGCTGGAAACATAAATTATTAGTTTCTTATCGCTTGGGCCGCCATAGCTCATGCTGCCATGGTCTGACGGGGGTTGGGAGAGGTCCTACTTAGAATCTGCTTTGAGCAACTGCTAGTCTTGGAATCTCTGGATGGTGTCCTTTGTTATTCCTACCAACACCTTAGTGCCTCAGGCTGTGACCCCAGAGTTAGAGGCTGTGGCTACTATGGGGTGGGGCTTCGTTTCTTGTTCCCTGAACCTCCAACCCTTGCTAACAAACCCTCCATTTGTAAAGCCCAAAGCCCAGGCACACACCTGCTCAGTAAAAGACAGGGCTTTTTGTCACCGTGTTCTCATTACGGAATCTCATAGACTGCTCCTGTCCAAGTTGTCTAGCTATGTGTCTTCATTC
>LZPO01008451.1:0-10254 GCA_001675575.1 Neotoma lepida | reverse complement strand
CTTTCCTGGAACTCACTCGGTAGCCCAGGCTGGCCTCGAACTCACAGAGATCCGCCTGCCTCTGCCTCCCCAGTGCTGGGATTAAAGGCATGCGCCACCACCGCCCGGCTGCTTTGTCATTTTTGTGGGCTAAAGTTCTACAGATTGTCTGTGGAAGCTACATAGTTCCTGACAGGACTCTCTTTTATCCTTATGTTTGATTGTCTCTGGGCCTTTCAGTATTGCCATCTCTGATCTTGGCTTGCTAATGGTAGTAGGGTTCCCAGTTTTGTCTCTTGCCCCTTGAGAGACCTTCCAAACTATTCTGGGTCTTTCTTTTGGTACTGTAACCTGGAGAGTCTTGAGTCAGGGCTCAACATTTGTATTACTACTTGGACTCCTTGTTCTTCCTGACTGGTATTTCTAGTGTTACTGTACACTAGGAGTACAACCTGGCACAAAGAAGCTTCTTGGAAGTCTTTTCTGAATGTGTCTGGATTGTACTACATGGATAGTCCCTATGGTTCCTGCAATGTGTGGTGCAGCAGATCACTGGCTCATCAGCTGTCTAGTTGTCTCTGGGTTAGGCAAATCTTACCCACGTCTCACCCAAGGAGTGGGTCAGAGGGACTTCACTGTCAGCTACAGCACCTGCAGTGCCTCAGCTTAGCACTGTTCCCTATCTACAGGTCCTCAGGCTGACCCTGATGTACATGGAGAGTTAGGGTTTATTGCAGAACCAAGAGGAACAATTTTGCTGAAGCATACTAACTGTGATTGGGGGTGAGATTGCTTTATAATGAAAGCAGCAGACTCTTGTTGGCCCTGGACCAGGGTCCTATCCTTAAAGAGGACTCATTACTGTTAGGTTTCAAACTGGGACCAATGGCTGAAGTGCCTATGTAACATATCAAAGTGGATGCTGGCTGTCAGGTTATCCCTTCATTCCTCAGTCTCTAACTGTTACAGGCCCGCCCTGGCTGGCATACCCCACCCACCCTACTTCTCAAGCCTAGGGTCTGGGCTGCCCTTCTCCTAGTTGTCCTTCCCTATATAATTCAACCATTTTGATTACCTGGTCCTTTTTGTCTACTCTGTTTGGGGCCTCTGGCCAAACCAGCCAACCTGGCTGCTGCACCTGGTTCTCCTCTCTCCCCTCTCCCCTACCCCCTCTCCTCACATGGCACAGCTCAGTGTGGTCATGTTCACTCTCCAGTCCCCCAGATATCCTTGCCTTTGGCTATTCTCTCTCACATATCTATAATAAACTTTCTCCTCCACCATACCTATGAGCAGTCGCGTCCTTTCCTTTTTTGTTTCTTTTTTTTTTTTCATTCAATTACCAGTGTCCCATTGTGAGAAGATAATCTTATGTCCCCATAGGATATGAAGCCTGCTGATGCTGGATCTATTCTTTTTCCCTGGAAGTGGGGTCTCTGTAGGCTACAGGGAAGCTTTTGAGACTGAACATACATGTGTGCTACAGAAGGGCATACAGCTAGCTGTACATGAGACCTGGTGAGTGGTTTGTCTCTGGAAATTGTTTGAAACATTGCCTGTGGTGACAATGAAGGTTACTGCTAGTATTGGAGCATCTTGGATTTCTATGGTGTCCCTTTGGTAAAGAAGTACTCATCAGGTGTACAGGTTGGAATGAGGTGGGACCTTTAGGTAGATTCTGGCTTTTGCTCCCAGTTGTATAAGTAGACAAGCAGAGGGTCAGGAATGGGGCATCCAAGAGCAGGATGGTAGGAACAGAGGCAGGCAGAATGCAGGAGTGTGAGATGCTCCTGAGTCTTGAGCTCCTACATTGTTTTTTTCAGTTTGATAGGCAGGTTTCACCCAAAGCCATTAGTGGACAGGCATCTTTGAAGTGACTCTGTGCTTGTGTGTGCATGTGTATGTGTGTGTGCATGTGTATGTGTGTGTGCATGAGTGTGTGTGTGTGCTTACCTGCATGCACTTTTGTTGGAAGTTAGACCTAGTTCTTTGCACATGTTAAGCAAATACTCTACTATTGAGCTTCATTTCTAACCTGGTAAGACTATTTCAATAGAGTCTCTGGAGGAAATGGCCTTGTTAAAATTATCACCTGCTTGGATTGGAATGCAGTAGCTCAGGGCTAAAGTACTTGCTTAGCATGTATGAAGTCCTGGGTTTCATTTCAAGCATTGTAAAAAAACAAACAAACAACAACAACAACAAAAAAAAAANAAAACAAAACAGGGAAGAGGGGGAAAAGAATGAAAGAGAAGCCATTCATCCTTAATTCAGGCATCAACAGATCTCTGGAAAAAGGCCTATGTGGGGTATGCTACCTCTGTCTGATGTAACTTGGAGTCCTTGTTGGCTCCTTGGATTCCTTGCCTTCTAGTCATTGTCTTCAAATGTAGAATCAACACAGACCTGTGTATCTGCATACAGAAGTCCCCTCAAAGAAAGTTCCTGCTCTTGGGAGGGCTCCTGTCTTCTCTATTTACTAGTTGATCAGCCCTTCTCAGTCCCTGCTGTTTCTCACTAGTCTAATACAGACTCATTTTTGTCCTAGGCTCATTGACACTCAAATGGACTCCGTCTGATTCCTTGACTGAAAGCAGAAGAAGTAGGGGATCTGTGACACACAAGGTCTATTGGGCACCAAGAGTGCTTGGTCTCTAAACTCCTTAGGTCCTGAGGCTCCAGATNGAATGCAAGGATCCTGTTAATTTTGAATGTGTTAAGGGTTCCTCTGTCTGCTTTCTTACCCAAAGACATGGATCTCTGCCACCCATCTAGGTGCCTGAGAGTTGCCTTCTTTTCTCCCTGGATATCAGCTGGGGCTCTCAGAGGGCCAGTCTTGCTTTGTGGCTTGGCCCCCTTATCTGGATGATTCAGCCTCCTCTCTGTGGATTCAGCCTTTTCAGTTTTCACCCTGTTTAGCCCCTCCATGGCTACCATACCCATATATCTTATATGGCTTTTCTTCCAGCCCCCACAAACATACACACATCCCAGCAAGGGCACAAAGGACACAGCAGATGTATACAGATCCATTAATATGGCCCTGGCTGTGCAATAACACAAAAACAATACACCTGGATTTCCCTCACCTATCCTGGAGATCCTGAATGGAGAGCTCCCACTCACACTCTGTGTGGTAGCCTTGAGACTGATTTCATTTATCATTGACTGAGTATGAGTAATTTTATCATGAAACACAGTTCAGGGTGATAGATGAGGGAGCCATAGCAGATTATTGCCTGGCTACCTCTTGCTTTAAGAGGGATGCTCAAAGGGGGCCCCCTGCCTTGTATAGAGGGAAGACGATGGAACAAGAGAGGGAGAGCTTCAGTATGGTAGTTGGCAAGGCTTTGGAAGCGCAGGAGACAGAAGACATAGACCTGGTCTTTCTGCTAGGGTCCCAGAGGGGCATGTCATGAGTCAGGGTCTTGACTAGGTAGGAGACATNGCTGTCTCACAAATATGCCCAGGGCCAAGGTCCAGAGACAGAGGATGAGGACAAACATGTGTGTTTTTTTATGCCCAGACAGAAAAAAAACATGAGGATGTTTTCACATGTGTCTCTTTTTCTTCAGCTTCTTCACAAATTGATGTGATAATCTTTTTCACTATCTCATCAATACTAGCCAAAGACATATCTGTCTTAACTTTTGGATGTNGATGCGTTTGGCTCCTGGAGCCTCTTCCATTTATTCAGTTAGAGAACCTACCTGTGGCCAGTAGCCATGGGCACTAGCCTGTCCATTTTCCCCTAAGACTCAAACAATAGTGACAGCAAGGGACTCAGAAGGCTCGAGGTCACATAATAACCAAAGAACAAACTTCTAATCTCTTTCTGGCCTGTGAGTTTCCTGGGGTCTGGATGATCCTGCCTACCCATAGTAAACAAGTCCAAGTTTCTCAGGTATGGTCAGCCATCCCCAGTCCCATTTCTACCAAAGTAAAGCCTCTTAATGCCAACTCTATGCAGCCAGGAAATTGATCCCTTGGCTAGTCACAGGGTCAGACAGATTCGGTCCTGCAGGAGTGATTCTGCTGTTTCTTGTGTGTCTGGTGAGTGCCCAGTGGAGCTGATAGCCAACAATGCTGTCATCTTGGTTGATGAGCTTCAGAAAGAAGGCTGGGAGTGGTGCAAGGGGATGCTGGTGCAGGAGTGGAGCTGTCCCTAGGCAGCTGGGCAGCTTCCCCTGAGGCTACTGCTGACTCAGCTGAGGCGCCAGGCCTATCCGGGAAGTCTGGGCCACTGCCTGCCCACAGCTGCCCCTATGCCTGCCTCAGTGAGATACTCTCCGAGGCTACCTCTTTGTCACAACTGATTAACCCTTTCACCTCTGGTTGCAGGAAGGTTGTTTGAGTGGGTATCAAGCAGATACCCTATTTACAGTTGCAGTCAGAGTCACTTGTAGAAGCTGCAGGTACATGGGTCTTTTTCATTGAGGACACTGTCAGTCCTCCCTTTTCCCCCTATAGCCAGGCCTTCCCCCATTTTTTTTTTGCATTTTTCTTTAAAGTTTATTCAAAACATTACAATCTTGAAATTCACTGAGGTGGTTGTCCGCGTCCACGACCAAAGCCGCCTCTAAACTGGAATTCGGTGGCTGAGCCAGCCCCAGCCTCAGCTTTCTTGTCAGCACCAGGGGGCACAGCACTCCTTCTGTAGGTGTCTCTGTCTGCCTCCCCTCTTGTGAATCTTGCAGGTCGCTCATCCTCTGGACCTTTGGGCCGAGGCCTGCCAGTTTCAGGACGGCTACGGCGCAGGGTGGCAGACACAACCTCTGGAGGTAAGTGGAGGTAGTCACAGAGATACTGGATGCCCTCATTCGTAAGGTACCAATAGAAGTGTCTCCAGGCAAACTGCTCCTTCACATAACCTCGAGATTTCAGAGACTGCANAGCCTTCATGACGTGAAAGTTGGGCACGTTCTTGTCTGACAGCTTGGGGTATTTGGGCATGTGGACATCCTTCTTAGCAACCATCACCCCTTCCTTAAAAAGGAGTTCATAGATGGCAATCCGGTTCTTCTTGGGCATCAACATCGTGGCAGCTGCAGGGTCCGAGACGGAGGCTGGAAAGGCGCCTTCCCCTTTCTTATTGTGGCAGAAGAATTCAATGATGAACTGGTAACTCCTGATTTCTGCTAGGATTATTAATGGGCTGGGGACCTCACTGGTGTCCTCACATAAATACTGAAGCCAATGTCACTGCCATCTCANGACACTGAGGCTTCAGAGGTCATGACTTGGGTATAGCCTTTGCAGAGAGACTAGTTACATTTTGCCTTCTGCTACAGGGTTAATGCTCCTTTCCCAAATGTCCTCTTCCCCCAAGCAGATTGTACAGGGAGGTGACTTGGTCTGTAGGGGTACTTGACCTCACAATTGCCAGGGTCTAGAAGAGCATGCAGATTATGGATGCCATGGGTGAAGAATCAAGTCCAAACACAAACTCCAGAGAAATGTCCCAAAACACTTAGAGGTAAGTGAGACTCCAACCCTTACCTCTCCTTGACCTTTGAGACTCACAGTGAACCATACTCCACCTGTCTACTAAAAAGGCAGACTGAGCTATCACACAGGCCCAGCAGCCCCAACTTTTTAAAAAATTTTGAGACAGGGTCACTCTATGTAGTCCTGGCTGTCCTGATACTCCCTATGCAGACAAGGCTGGCCTCAAACACACAGAGATCCACCTGCCTCTGCCTCCTGAGTGCTGGGATCAAAGGCACGTGCCACCACATCAGACCAGGACTAGTTTACATTTATTCATGTGTGTGTTTCAGGGGAGTACATGGGTGTACACAAGTACTACAACATTTATATGGAAGTCAGAGGACAACTTTCAGAGTCATATCTCTCCTTCTACCATGTAAGAAGAATCAAACTCAGGTATTCAGTCTTGATGGGAAACACCCCTACCCACTGAACTATCTTTCCAGCCCTAAATTGCATTCTAAATTTATTTTTTGCTTATTTTGGAACTTGCTATGTAGACCAGGCTGGTTTTGAACTTATAGAGATTTGCCTATCTCTTTGTCCCAAGTGCTGGGATTAAAGGCATGTGCCACCAAGCACAGCTTAAAAAAAAAACTATTATAATGAACTGGGCAGTGGTGGCACACATCTTTAATCCCAGCACTCTGGAGGCAGAGACAGGCAGAGTTTGAGGCCAGCCTGGTCTGCAGAGTTTGTTCCAAGACAGCCATGGCTACACAGAGAAACCCTGTCTCAAACAAACAACAACATGATTATACTGGATTGAAGCTGTAGATTTCACTAGGGATAGGGAAAACAAGATGTGTCAATATAGGATTCTCCAGGACTTGGGACTAGGTATCAGGGACTGAAGCATGTGTGACAGACTATGGCTTCCACTCTGACACTGGCGATTTCATCTGCACCGTAGAGATTTCAGCACTGATATTGTCTGCAGGCTGAGGCAGAGATTCTTGTGGATGCTTGTGATTTTACTATAGCTCTCTGTAAGACAACTTCATACCATTCCATACTCTTGTGCATTGCAGTAAGGTGATATCTGGGGTGTGAAGGCAAGAAGTAGCTACATTTCCAGTATGTTCCCAACTGTCTCTGTCTGATCCCAGAGGCCATCTCAGTTGAAGGACAGGGATTGTTGACCTAAGGACCCCTGTTTTTCTTAGTTAAAGAACAGGATGATAAACAGGCTATTGAATACAATGAGCATTTGTGCTGAATACAACCACCTCCTGCCACAGGAGACAGCACAAACTGAAAAGCAGAGCTCATAGCCCAAGATCCAAATAGGGCTAAATCCTCAGCTAAGGCCAGGAACTGAAGCTAAGTACTCAACACCCTGACATATTAATGGGATCAACCAGGCAGGTACCTGAAGTCTTTGCCAGAATTTCTGAGCCTTGGGATTGACCCCTTCACTGGAACTCAATCTAGATAGGTTATGCAGAACAGCTGTTGTCATTATCCAGCCTTTATATCAAGCCTGTAAAAAGGTCAGATTACTAGGGACATGCTATACTGTTGCAGGTCATTCCTAGAACTAGCAGGGGTGTCTAGCAAGAGTGTTTTGTTCAGGAGGGGTCTACTGAAGCAGAAGGCTACATGGAATATACTCCTAGAGAAGACATAAGGTTCATACACTTAGCAGCTGCTGTCCCTGGAGGACTGACCAAGAAGTCAGAGAGCCAAAGTAGAGAAAANGTTTGGGCTTGGGAAAGTTGATCCCTAGCTTCACTGTGTAGAAACTAAGTGTGTTCTAGGGTTGAGTGTTTGCTTTAGATGTAGGGAATGAAGATCCATATGGGTTTCCCAAAACAGCCTTAGATGAGAGGAGGGGCCATTAACATCAGGCCAAAGACAAAAGTACTGACAAGAGTACTGCCTGGATTGTCTGGGGTTTCCCATTAATGGTTCAGTGTGATGCAAAGTAACTAAAGTCACAGTATGTATTTAGGAAGTAGATTTTCTCTAGGTGCTTGATGTGTAGGAGATGGAGTCGGGGTGGTGGTGCTGTGACTGGTGTAGGTGGCATCTGGGTGAAGACACATGAGGTGATAGGAAATCCTGGACAGGAGACTGTAGGTGAAGGGGTTGGAAAGCCATTTGCCACAGCCTAGGAGGGATGGTCTGATGTTAAGACAGCCAACAGGATCTTTTTCTCAGGGTTCATTCATGCTGTAGAGTATGTCAAAACTTACTTACTTTCTCTCTCTCTCTCTCTCTCTCTCTCTCTCTCTCTCTCTCTCTCTCTCTCTCCCCTTTCATTTTCTTTGATATAGGGTTTCTTTGTATAACTCTGGTTGTCCTGGAACTAGCTCTGTGGCCTCTCACAGAGATCTGCTTGCCTCTGCCTCCAGAATGATAGGATTAAAGGCATTCACCACAGATACCATTGTGTGGCTGTACTGTGACTTTATCATTTGGGCTGTTTCCTCTTTCTGGCTTCTGTATGTGTGTTACAACAAACATTTATGAATAGGCACCTATTTAGTATTATTTTCCAATTCTTTTAGGGCAGATGCTTAGGAGTAGAATTTCTGGGCTGGGTGATTATTCTGTGTTTAATATTTTGAAGATCTGCCTTTGTCCTATTTTCCAATTGTGCCAGTATGAGGTTCCAACTTTTCCACACTCTTATCAACACCTGTTATTTTCCTTTTTAATTATACCCATTTGTGTTAGTAGAAAGCTTGCCTAGCATGCACTAAGTCCTGGGTTTGAACACCAATATAGCATTAAATCAGGCATAGTGCTTACCTGTAATCCTAGAAGTCCAGAGTTAGAGGGAGGAAGATAAGAAGATTGAGGCCATCTCTGATTTGATTTGAGGCTAGTCTGTGGTATATGAGACTCTCAATATACCCACCAAGAAAGCCACTGCTTTTGCAGAAAAGCAGCAACTCCTCCTTGGGGCCCATAAGGTGACTGAGAGAAGGATAAAAGGCCAACATCTTTGCCTTCGATTTGCATCTGTCGCCTTTCAATTGGGTCTCACTCCTATGTAACTCTGTACATAGGCATGTTAGTCACTCCAGGAGTGTCTATCTAAAAACCAGTGGTAACTATCACTCTCATTCACTTTCAAGGCTGTAGACCTAAAGATAAGACTGACTGAGACATCTTTCTGGCAGATTTTACAATGTACTCCTTTACAATGACTCCTAAAAGGCACCTGTCTGAAAGTCTTTAGTCATGTCTCAAACCTGGAGTCATCTTGAATTCCAGAAATAGCACAACCTCANAGATCACCCCATCATAAGAACACTTCCCAACATGAATAATCACCTCTCAGGAACTTATTGTTCTCTTAAGAAATAAAGGACTTCTAGGGGGCTGGAGAGGTGGCTCAGCGTTTTAGAGCACTGACTGTTCTTCCAGAGGTCCTGAGTTCAATTCCCAGCAACCACATGGTGGCTCACAACCATCTATAATGAGATCTGGCGCCCTCTTCTGTATACATAATAAATAAAATCTTAAAAACAAAAAAAAGGACTTCTAGCTGCATAGTGGTGGTATACGCCTTTAGTCCCAGTACTTGGAGGCAGAGGCAAGTGGATCTCTGAGTTTGAGACCAGCAGGGTCTACAGAATGAGTTCCAGGACAGCCAAGGCTACACAGAGAAAACCTTGTCTCAAAAACCAAAAATAAATAAATAAATAAGTAAATAAATAAATAAATAAATAGATACTTCTAAACCTCTGCAAAAGCAGAACTGACATAATGATCAACCAGATCATATATGGACCAAGACCGATTAATTATGCATACCCATTGTCCTCTGTCCCATTGTTTCTATTTAAACAAAGCATCCTGAAGATGTGCTAAAATATTTATCCTTTTGTGGTGATTTGAAAGAAAATGCTCTGTGAGTTTGAGGCCAGCCTGGACTACCTACTGAGTTCCAGGAAAGGCGCCAAAGCTACACAGAGAAACCCTGTCTCAAACAAACAAACAAACAAACAAACAAACAAACAAAATAACAAAAAAAAAGAAAGAAAGAAAGAAAATGACCCCCAAAGGGAGTGGCACTATTAGAAGGTGTGGCCTGGTTGGAATAGGTGTGGTCCTATTGGAGGAATTATGTCACTGTGAATGCGGGCTTTGAAGTTTCATATATGCTGAAGCCATACCACTTCTTGTTTCCTGCAAGTCAGCTCCTTCTTCAGCACCATGTCTGCCTGCGTGCCACCATTATGCACCATGTTGATAATGGACTAAACCTCTGAAAATGTAAGCTACTCCAATTAAATGGTTTTCCTTTATAAGAGNTGCCATGGTCATAGTGTCTCTTAACAGCAATAAAAACCTTAAGCTACCTTTCAACATTGCTATGTTGATTAAAATCCTTTCCCAACTTTTCAATATTATTCTTGTTTTATTGGTGAGTAGCCAGTTCTGACAATGTTATAAGCTCTGGAACTGGGCCTCTGGCCTAACGTTGTGGTTTTAATTCCAATTGATGTGATAAAGTACCTGATATTTTTATATGTTTCTNTCCATCATTTGTAGTATTCTAAAGGTGCTGTTTACTGGTAAGATGGGGCTGGAACAAGCATCANCCCAGTGCAGAGTATTACAAGGTAGCCTGGAAAGGTTGGGCCTACACTTGTGCTATTGAACAAGCAAGGAAGAGAAGTGGCTGGTACAAAAGGCTACACTTCAGAGCCGGGCGGTGGTGGCGCACGCCTTTAATCCCAGCACTTGGGAGGCAGAGGCAGGCGGATCTCATGAGTTCGAGGCCAGCCTGGGCTACCGAGTGAGTTCCAGGAAAGGCGCCAAAGCTAC
>LZPO01008450.1:18009-31000 GCA_001675575.1 Neotoma lepida | reverse complement strand
TGGAAGAGGAACCAGTGCTCCTAACTGCTGAGCCATCTCTTAGCCCCAGCTTAAAACACTTTTGAAGTGAATTTCTATAAATGAATATTGAAATGTGTTATACTTTCATAAACTTGTGATGCATACATGTACACACATTTTTTCTTTCATTAAATATATGGTTGAACTAATGAAACTGGCCTGTGAATCTAGTTTGTCTGGGTTAAAATTCTAGTTCTTGGGCATTTTCCTTTAAAACAAACAAAACAATAAATATACTCCAGTATCTATACCATCTAAACACATTAAATTTTGTCTGACCTAGGAAGCTAAGCACTTTCAGTCCAGGGTAGGGAGATCATAGAAACTGATCCGTGCTTCAGTTGCTTTATGCTTAAATATGTGTTATGATAATATTTATATGTCTGCATATGATCATTATGAAAACTGAATAAATTGACTTATTTGTATACTCTATTGACCAACATCCCAATAGTTAGCTTTTAATGCTTTTACTATATTTGGAATACACTATGCATTCATATTTTCTTTGATGGAAGAGATCTTTCAATGTTTCATGAACATGAAACAGAATAAGGGGAATTTCTGTCACTTTTTAGTAGGCTGTATTCTTGCCTCAGGTGGTATCTTGGAGGCTGTATATCACACAGGACCTGGGAGTCTAATGCATCAGTAGTAAATTCAACCAGAACTTATAATTACTATGACTCTTAGGAAGTCTTTTAATTTTCAGTGTTTGGAGTTTTGGTTTTTGCCCTTTCAAATTACTGAGCCAANTCCTTAGCGAAATGCCATTCACTTTGTTATTGGTGCTGCATGCAGAATGAGTCAACAAAGAAAAACTAATAAAATGAATTTTGCAAAATAAAAAGTGCTAGAGAAAAGAAGAATGCCAAAGGGTCTGTTTTCAGCAAGAGTAATGGAAACGAGTGTGTTGCTCTGTTGAAGGCAACAGCATACAGAACTTTGTGGTTTCACAGGAAAAGGTGGCAACCCGACCTCAGCATGGTAGCAATCATGTAAAAGAATAATGCATTCTCAGCGTCAGGGTGATAGTGCTTATATTTTTAGGTGCAGTGTGACTTTTAACTATGTTGGGCTGATAATTGAAATTAAGGTAGGTGCATGAATAATTCATGATGAATAAAAATGGCTTACATACAAAAATGGCACAAATCAGGCATTTAGAAATTTGAAAAATGTTCCATATTTTCAGATATTTGTTACATACAAAGAAAAATGTCAAAGAGCACATTCTTAAAAGAAAATAAAAGTCTTTTTTCTTTTTTTTTTTTTTTGAAGCATTTCAGCGTTTTCACTGATTCATCTGTTTCCTGGGCCTTCTAATATAAAATAACTGTAGAAACATAAATGAGAATGGAAACCTGAGATAATGGTATGCATATAATTGTTAAGTATTTTGGAAAAGGCTTATAATATTTCAGTGCTAATCAGTGAATCTAACTTAGGGTACCTCTATGTTTCTTTGTAATGCTGAAGAATATTTTGATAAAAAGTTTCAAATTTCAATAATATACCTTTGTAGGAAACCAACTGTACTTAAAGGGATTATTTTTAATTGAAATACTAAAATGTAGAGAAGTTATGCTGCCTAAGCTGATTCTTCTACCTTGTGGAAGATGGCTGAGCACCATAGAACAATATAGAACTCTATGCACATATCTTGTTACACTAGCAAAATCCTCCCCAAAACTTTCCTGCTCCCGGTCATTCACATGGGAGTTGAACATTATTATTCCTGCAAGAGAATCCTGCAGCCACAAAAAAGAATTATTTACTATTATGAAGTATTTATCTAATTACTCTTTATCAGTAAAACTTTGGAGTCAGATATGGAGGGAAGAACCTGAATGATCAGAGAAGCAGCGGAGAAGTGACCAGTGACCTCCTATCTCTCTCATTCCTTGATCCAAAAAGGGCCAGGACCCTCTCTAAGCCCCACCCTCCTACTTCCTTTCTCACTATCTGTCCTCAATCCTCCAAATCTCTATGATTAACTTTGGTCAGCTAGAAGCTAGCTCTGCCCTCTGATTCAAAGCAAAATTTTATTGCACCAGAATGCAATCAAAATAGCATACATTTTCCCCTTTTTATCTAAATAAGAAGGAATAGTTTTAACATTGACACATAAAAACTATGTACAATAAGAACAATTATCAGGTAATAATTACATTCATAATGTCCAGTCCATTTGTATTTGGCAAATTCAGAGAAAATACTCCATTATTTCTCCTATCTTGGTAAATCCAAAGTTTTGTACCTAATTCACTTTCTATCCTAACTTGTATTACCAACCTAAAACTACCTTTTTTCTTTAGACCTCAAAACATTTTCTCAGATACACAACTTAAGCTCTTATGGCTTTCAATCTTATAAACTTTGCATCTCTTTTGTAAGTTTCTTTTAAATTAGTAACAGAGAAAATGGTATAATTATCTACTCATATCAATATACAAAAATCNATACCAATGTAAAATATTTAAGATTAGTAGTTGCTTTTTTAGTTTAAAGGTATTTTCAATAATCTACCCTTTTATCCTATCATACCTTTATCCCCTTTTTTCTTTTCAGAACAATATTTCTGAATCTAGTNTCCTTTGTTCAGCTTTTTTCCTGACCATTACCAATAACAACTTATAACCAATCTCCTTAAATGATGACAAATATCCTTAACCCATTGAATGACCAAAAACCACCCACCCCACCTCTTGGAAATGTTGTCTAGATTGCTTCCAACTGTCTGAGGGGCAATGACATCTCTATGGGACCCTGAAAAAAATTGAGATAATGGTCAAGTCCTGGAAGAGCTATCTAGATCATTTGTTGCAGTCTCTGTGTAATGGGAAAGTGTAGGGCTCATTTGAAGTCTTGGCTGGAGTAGTGCATGAGGCTGGACAATCTCAGCCAGCTAGCCACCTTGACATTGTCCTGAGCAGTTTCGAGTCTGAAACTGATCTTTGGGTGGTGTTTGTCAGCTTAGTGGCATTACCACAATCCAGGTGGAATCATTGNTGTAGGGCCCCATCATCCTTTTGGAGACTTGAAAGATCACTGTTAGGAATGGTCATGGTTAACTGCAGAAAACTTAAACATTTTAAATGTCATATGTAGTAGATCTTGGAGAGGTTAAAGAAAAACAATTTGTTAATTATGTTCAGGGTACACAAGCTAATTTCTAGTTACCTGAATCATACTCAAGCCNCAAATCATGTATAGGAAGTTAAATGAAGTGATTTCTGAGAATTAGTACTCTGTATGACCATAATGTCACAATATAAAATTTAAATATATATGTATATATTAATCTTATAAATTTTGAGATAATATTTATACCTTAAGAAAAGTTTAAAGAGTCAAGATAAAACCAAAGGAGTATGAGATTAGTGGCAATATGATAGTCCNTTAATTTTGGTTTTTATTCTGTCCCATATCAGGTGGCTCTTCTAACATGAGACAGAGATTTTGGATTTTCCTTTAACAAACATGCTTGGATTTAGGGAAGGAAGGAGCCATGCTCCAACTCTAAAGCCATCTTATTTTTTAGTTGAACAGGGACTACAAAAAGACCATTTGCCTAATATGTCTGTAGAGAACAACAGAAGCAAACAATTGGGAAGATTTATGAAATTTTATCCTGTTGGAATATGCTATACCATTAGGTTAATTTACTCTTTTCCTTGGGACATTTTCTCTGGATGATTTTTCCTTTTTCTTCTGATGTCACATTTGTCCAGTGGTCTTTAGTTGGATGCTTTCATTCTTCTCGAAGGACAATAACAAAACCCTGCTCTAACCCTTTGGAGGAGTTTCCTTTCTGGCAGGTTATATCTGATCAAATTAAAGGCATTTGTTAGTAGTATAANTTAGTTTAGATAGAATGGCCATGCTGTTTGATGAATTTTCACCTCTTCTAATCAAGACATCTCTTCTGTTCCAATCTAATCTTTATCACTTTTAATGGTATCTATAGCTTTTCTTTTCCTGTGGAAACAAAAGCAAAACCTCTTTCCCAGTGTAACACATATTCTGGTTTCNGTCCTGAGGTCAACACATTATAAAGTATATAGACTGATTTAATTTAACAGTTTTTCTACTTTCCAATGTCTCTCTGCAGCTGTCATTCCTTTCTCAATAGCATTTAAAATTTTTNAAGTGAATAAAGCATTGTGTAATCTATGTATCTCTTGGGAATCTTTATTACCCATTTTTGTTTATTAAACATATCTTATAAACTGTGATCAAATCTTTCTATAACTGCTTGTCCTGTAGGATTTTGTGGTATACTTGTAATATGCTTTATGTTGTAATATGGAAAAAACTGTTTCATTTTACTAGTGATATATGCTGGAGCATCATCAGTCTTAATTTGTACAGGTATCCCCATGGTGGCCATAACTTCTAATAAATGTGTAATTACAGAATCAGTCTCTTCAGAACTCAAAGCAGTTGCCCTTTGAAGTACTGAATATGTACCTATGGTATGGTGTACATTTTTTAATTTTCCAAACTCTGCAAAATGAAACACATCCATTTGCCAAGTTTTATTTCTTTGAATACCCTTTGGGTTACTTTCTGTAGGTAGTGGAGTTTGATTGTACAAAGAACAAGTAGGCCATTTCCTTATTATCTCCTTGGCTTGTTGCCAAGTGATAGAAACATTTTTCTTATGAAATTCTGAGGCTTCTAGCACATTTCCTACCAATAGCTAATCAATTTCATCATNGCCTTGTGGTAGAGGGTAAAGTAGACCAGTATAGGATCTAATATGTGTTATATATAAGGGATGGTTTCTTATAATTGAATAAATATCAAAGTTAATTATGAATCGTCTGGAATAAATTCAGCAGTTTCAATATGTAAAACAAATCTTTTTGCATATTGAGAGTCAGNAAGTATATTAAAAAGTTCTGAAAAATCTAATAATACCATAAAAATAGCATATAATTCTGACTTTCAAACAAATCGCTCAAGATTTGTATTTTCTGTGGTTTATTTTTTTGTAAATCTATCTTATATCCTAGGTAATTAATAGAATCTCCTCTTTGGATTCTTTCAGGAGCAATTTGTAATCCTTAACAAGGCAAAATTTTCTTAACTTCTTTAAACATTTTCTTTATGGTATCTGCATCTGAATCAGCTAGTAAGATATAACCATAAAATGGTAAATTACAGATTAAGGAAACTGTTCATGAATTATTTCCAATGGCTGTTGTCCAAAATATTAACACAAGGTAGGGCTATTTAACATCCTTTGTGGAAGAATATTCTACTGATACCTTTGAACAGGCTGGTAGTTATTATAAGTAGGTATTTTTTTTCTCTATCCTGTTCTTGTAAAGGTATAGTAAAAAAGCAGTCTTTTAAACTAATCATTATAATAGACCATCCTTTAGGTAANAGAGAAGGCAAGGAAATTCTAGACTGTAAAAAGCCCATTGGCTGAATCACCTTATTAATAGCTCTTAGATCTGTGACCATTCTTCATTTTCCAGACTTCTTTCTAANGACAAATATAACAATTCCAAGGACTAGTTGATTCTTCAACATGTTGAGCATTTAGCTGTTCCCATACCAGCTGTTCTAATGCCTATAATTTTTCTGATGTCAAAGGCCATTGTTTCACCCAGATATGTTTGTCGTTTAACCATTTTAAAGATAGGGCTATTGATCCCTTTGAAAGATCAGCAGCTGTTGTGCCTTGTTTTTGTACAATCTGAATGGGTGGTGACTGTTCTTTATAATACCATTTAATATTTTTCCAGAAACATACATTAATTTATGATTTTTTTTCTGAGATTGGAGAAATGTTCATCTGGGTATTCCATTGCTGTAAAAAATCATGTCCCCATAAATTCATTGCTATGTAAGCCACATATGACTTTAATTTTCATCTCTGTCCTTCTGACCCTATGCACTTGACCCATCTTACACTTTGCTTTACCTGAGATAAAGTTCCAATCTCCAGAACTTGAACATTTACCTCCTGAAGATGCCAATTTGGATGCCAAGATTTTGGTGCAATTATTGTTATATCTGCCTCTATGTCTATCAAACCCTCAAATTCAATGCCACTTGTTTGTATTTTTAACTTTGATCTTTGATCATTTATGGAAGTTTGCTAAAATACTTGTTTTATGGTCTCTTCTGAAAATTTTGTTTTATCAAATGAAGCTTTTCTGTCATCCAGAGCAGTATATGGTTTTACACAACAGACATTAAGTCTTTTAATTGATCTGTGGAGGAGTTTCCCCAATACTGACAGGGAATGATTGAACCAAATTTGGCATGGGGACCTCCAAGAGATCCCCTAAGCTTTTCCTAGATGGCAAACGGTTACCTTGCCTCTCCCATATTGATCTGCATTCTTTAGTCCAATTTGTCCTTTACCACATGTTCTGCATACTCCAGAAGGTTGAGGCCTTCTGTTTGGATTATCTCTAGAAAAAAAAATTGTTCCTAGGAATGCCTTGTCTACAATCCCTTTTCAGATGACCTAGTTTAACTCAATTAAAACATCTGACATTTTGATTTTTCTTGAAGGTTTTAGAAATCACTTCTCCTATCCTAGTATCATCATAGGCATGAGATCAAATATCAGCTGTATTTATAATCCATTCATCTATTGGTGCTGATCTTCCTTTAAAGGCCTGATCACCTCCTGTTGAATTAGCATTTTCAAAAGCCAAAGATTCAGTTAATGTTTGTCTAACTTTGGTATCTGTTATTATTCTATTTATAGCTGAAGTCAATCTTTGTAAAAAAAAAAATCAGTGAAGGCTTCTTTTGGGCCTTCTATAATTTTGGGAAATGACTCAGTCCTTCTTCCTGGTTCTTCAACCTTGTCCCAAGCATTCAAAGCTTCTGTATGGCAAAGAGTCAAGGTATTATCATTAAATGCATTCTATCTATTGTAAATCATCAAACTGGGCCTCACTGAGAAGCTGTTCTTGAGAAATTTCCATATCCCTANCTCTACTTCATTGTTTTATGACCCTAGCTTCATTAGACCATCACATTTTCTGTTGTAACTGAAGGTCAACTTTCTATATTGCTGTAATTAAATCTTTTCAGTTTTATGGAATAATTCTGTTCCGAGCAGCCCATGAATTTAACATCAGCTTTACAAAAGGTAAATGCATATCATATGAAACTATTGCTTACTTAAATCTCTTCAAATCTAACATTTCTATAAGATCCCAGTTAACAAGCCAGGCAGTGGTGGCGCACGCCTTTAATCCCAGCACTCAGGAGGCAGAGGCAGGCGGATCTCTGTGAGTTCGAGGCCAGCCTGGGCTCTGTCTCTTATACACATCTAGATGTGTATAAGAGACAGATTCCCATGTGTCTTACCAGATCTGCTGACAACAACAGTAAAACGTGAGGCTGGATGTCACTGCACAGCATAGCTGGGTTAGAATGCAGGCAATGCAT
Source organism: Neotoma lepida (assembly GCA_001675575.1). Lineage (NCBI taxonomy): Eukaryota > Metazoa > Chordata > Mammalia > Rodentia > Cricetidae > Neotoma > Neotoma lepida. Next base: position 23,548 of record LZPO01008450.1, on the reverse strand, counting down.
TGTCTGGCTGAGGGTAGCTGAAGCTACTTGCATGTAGCTGAGGTCTGAGAGTGTGAGGCAGTGGCAGCAGCAGTAAAACCCAGAGTGAGTGTCGAGGCAAGCAGACCTGGTGTGGCAGCAGCCCAAGGAAGAGTTCCAGGGGAAGCTCACAACCCATAGAGAGAGAGAGAGAGATCCAGCCACCTGAAAAGTGGACATGGTGATGTGCAGAATAAACATCAATGTCTGAAGTGGCAGGAAGTGAGGGCATGGAGCCATCTGAAGGACAGAGCTGGTGGCATTTTAGGGCTTGTGGAGTTTGAGGCCATGGATGGGTGGCAATTGGAGGCTGTTGTAGAGTCTCCAACAGGAAAATCCCAGACTCACTCAGAGGACCTGGGGCAAGGGAGAAAAAGCCAGCTGGTGGCGAAGTCAGGGGTGAGTAGCTACCTCATGATTTCGTGCCCTGAGTTTGAGGTCAGATGAAGTGCTTATCTAATTATTCTTTTTCGTTTTTATTAAGAATTTTTTTATTCATTACACATACCAACCACAGATCCCCCCACCCATCCTCCTATTCCATCTCCCCAGCCTCCACCCCCCAAGTTCATTCCCCATCCCCTCTTCCGAAAAGATATGGCCTCCCATAGGGAGTCAGCAAAGCCTGGCACATTCAGCTGAGGCAGGTCCAAGCCCCTCCCTCTGCATCAAGGCTTTTTAAGGTATTCCACCACAGGCAATGGGCTCCAAAAAGCCAGTTCATGCACCAGGGATAGATTCTATTCCCACTGTCAAGGGCCTCTCAAACAGACCAAGCTGCACAACTGTCTCACCCATGTAGAGGGCCCACTTCAGTCCCATGCGGGCTCCACAGCTGTCAGTCCAAAGTTCATGAGTTCCTACTAGCTTGGTTCAGTTGTATCTGTAAGTTTCCCCATCATAGTCTTGATGCCCCTTGCTCATAGAATTCCTCTTCCCTCTCTTCGACTGGACTTCTGGGGGCTTGGCTTGGTGCTTGGTCATGGCTCTCTGCATCTGTTTCCATCAGTTACTGGATGAAGACTCTATAANGACAGGGCATTCACCCATCTGATCACTGGGGTAGGCCAGCTCAGGCACCCCCTCTATCATTGCTAGTAGTCTAAGCTCAGGTCATCCCCATGGATTCCTGAGAACTTTCCTCACAGCAGGTTTCTCCCTATCCCCATGATGTCTCCCTCTATCAAGATATCTCCCTTCATTGCTCTCTCACTCAGCCCCTGTTCCAGCTCAACTATCCCATTCCCCCATGCTCCCATCCCCCATCCTCTACCCTTCATTGCTCCCCCACCCCTAGTTTACTCAGGAGATCTCATCTATTTCCCCTTCCCAGGGCATTCCATGCATTCCTCTTAAGAGTCCTCCTTGTTGCCTAGCTTCTCTGGAGCTGTGGGTTGTAGTCTGGTTATCCTTTGCTTTACTTCTAGTATCCACTTATGAGTGAGTACACGCCATAATTGTCATTCTGAGTCTGGGCTACCTCACACAGGATAGTATTTTCTAGTTCCATCCATTTGCCTGCAAATTTCATGATGTCATTGTTTTTTTACTGCTGAATGGTACTGCATATATGTACCACATTTTCTTGATCCATTCTTTGANTGAAGGGCATCTAGGTTGTTTACAGATTCTGGCTATTACAAATAATGTTGCTATGAACATAGTTGAGTGGTATCATTGGGTCTTGAGGTAAATTGATTCCTAGTTTTCTTAGAAACTGCCATACTGATTTCCAAACTGGCTGTACAAGTTTGCACTCCCACCAACGGTGGAAGAGTGTTCCTCTTCCTCCACATTCTCTCCAACAAAAGCTGTCATCCGTGCTTTTGATCTTAGTAATTCTGACAGGTGTAAGGTGGTATCTCAGAGTCATTTTGATTTGCATTTCCCTGATGACTAAGGATGTTGAGCAATTCCTTAAATGTCTTTTGGGTATTTGAGATTCTTCTGTTGAGAATTATCTGTTTTCTCTGTAGCCCATTTTTTAATTGGATTGTTTGCTATTTTGATGTCTACTTTTTGAATTCTTTATATNTTTTGGATATCAGCCCTCTCTGGGATGTGAGGTTGGTGAAGATCTTTTCCCATTCTGCAGGCTGTCATTTATCTTATTATTCTTTATCAATAAAACTTGGGAGTCAGCTATTGGGATAAGAACCTGAATGATCAGAGAAGCAGCGGAGAAATGACCAATGACCTATTCTCTCTCATTCCTCGATCCAAAAAGGGCCAAGACCCTCTCTAAGCCCCACTCTACTACTTCCTGTTTCTTTATCTATCCTTAGTCCTCCAAAATCTCTATGTTTAACTTACCTCCACCCTCTGATTCAAAGCAAAATTTTATTGGCAGTCTTGGGAGCATCAGANCGCTATCAAAATATCACACTATTAGTTATATATACATGTTCAATGCATTTGTACCATATTTATGCTATAAATCCTACTATGCATAGTTTTTGGAGTCCTTTTAAGTGAGGGCATCATTGATAATTTTCTGTGGTAACTTAATTGATCTTGAATTTTGGAACTATTCATATTTGGAATACTTAATTCTCTATGATATGTTGATTAAATCCTACCTTTTATCTATTTTAAACTATGGACATCATCTAAACACCATTAGTAAAATATTGGGATATTCCTTTATCTACTTTTCATGTATCATAATTTAAAAAACATTAAGCTTACTTATAAAATGATACTCTAAGAACCATACTACTAACTATACTTGTTTAATTTTTTAGTTTATTATTAAGAAGACCCCTCAAATGTACAAAGTTGATATGCTTACTTTTATATTAATGTCAAATTTTGTCTTATAGATATCATTTAGTTTCATATATTAATAAGTTAACAACTATTCTTAATATTTGAGACATAAGGCTACTTATAGTCAATAAATTGTTGCAATAACAATTAAATCTTTCTTAAAAATAATGTATTTTATTTTATTTCATGTGCATTTGTGTTTTTCTTGCATTATATCTGCATGAAGGTGTCATATACTCTGAAACTGGAGGTACAAATAGTTATGACATGCTATATGGGTGCTGGGAATTGAACCCTAGTCCTCTGAAAAAGAAGCCAATGCTCTTAACTGCTGAGCCATCTCTCCAGCCCCNAAATAAAATATCAACAGATCAAACTGTTTTATATTTTTACCAGAAATCTTTCTACTGCTTATATTGATTAATTTCTCAATATATAAGTTTATTTAAACTATAATATTAAACATAAAATTAGTTATGAAATCCATTATTCCAAAATTCCACACATATACAAAAATACATGCATATCTATATCTCCATTCTTCTGTTATTAAAAAGTGATAATAGGGGTTGAGGGTATGGCACAGTGATAGTCTATGTTTAATTAATATGTTTAAAGACCTGCGTTTGTTCTTCATCATTACACACACACACACACACACACACACACACACACACACTGAATTGTGGTACAAATGTCTTTAGAAATTAATTTTTTAAATAATATATTATTTTCATGTAATATTAATACTGCAAGCATTAGCAAAATAACAAAATAATACATGTAAGTCTGTGTATTCACAAGAAAGAAGTCTAGTAAATCCTAACATTCAAGACATGATTCACTTTGATGTTGAGATAACTTGGAAGAGCTTTGAAGAGTTGAAAGAGCAGTCTGTGGAGATGAGCTGGTACCTGAATATCTCAGCAGCTAGGAGAAAGCTTTGTGTATGCAGATTTCTGAAATCCAAGCCATTAGTCATCGTATTGTTCACACAAAGAGGCTATCAGATCAGTATATAAAATTACAACAGTGACTGTTTATAGACATGTTTTCAGCTTCTCCAACAGGATTGTACTTTATTATTCCTTTTTGGGGCATGTCAATGCGATATTGGCACATGGAAGAAAAAAAATGGTTGTAATGTTGGAGTAACTGGAGTTGCCATTTTTATTTTTTTTCCTTCCTATGAAAATCCTTAGCTGTTGGCTTACAGAGGCTACAATTGAATAGACTGAAATAAAACAAAACAAAACCCAGTTTAGCTTAATTTAGATGAACTCATCAGCAGCTACAAAGTTAAAATACAACAATGTAATTCCATGCTTATACAATGCCATAGAGTTTCTGCAAGGCGATTATGCAATACTGTTGTAACAGTATTCCAACTGGTACTCTCTTTAACTAAATAAATAAATTAGTTACATCAAGGAAGCATTTGGTATAGAAAACACTTAACTATGCTTACTCAAGGAAATCTGAAGTAAGTTGTATTCACTAGAATTGTGATGATGACCTTCCTGGCAACTGCCAGCAAAGCAGAATTGTGTGTTTTACTTCCCCCCTCCCCTTCCCCCCTCTTTTTATAACAACACAATTTAAAAGATGAATTGGATACTCTAACTTTACTAATTTGAAAATGCCATATTAGCATATAAATTGGGCCATGCATTTCCCCTCAGATCAGCTTGCCCATCTATTTATTGTGAGTAAGTTTCTCCAACTTATAGACATGACAGTAAAGCCTGTCCTGGTAGGAAAACACTGATGCCCTGTGCTGTGGGATAGTGCTCTTGTATATTGGTTTAATAAAATGCTGATTGGCTAGTAGCCAAGCAGGAAGTATAGGTGGGGCTAGCAGACTAGGAGAATTCTGTGAAGAGGAAGGACAGAGTCAGGAGTTACTAGCCAGACACAGAGGAAGCAAGATGACAAGACAGAACTGAGAAAAAGTACCAAGCCATGTGGCTAAACATAGATAAGATTTATGGGTTAATTTAAATGTAAGAGCTAGTCAGTAATAGGCCCGAGCTAATGGCCAAGCAGTTATAATTAATACAAGCTTTTGAGGGATTATTTTATTAGCAGCTGTGGGACCATGGGGCTGGGCAGGACCTGAGAAAACCTTCTTGCTACAGCCCTGGATATAATAGAAGTGACAACAAATATAGTCTACTTGTCACTAAGGTGGTAACATTTTGCCTCTATGAGTGATGCCTTTTCTCAGTATTGTTGTTGGTTAGTCAGGCCTTAGCATTTCAAATTAGCAAATAACTATCATTTGGAAATTTGATGGTTAACCTTGACTGTCAACTTGATGAGATTTAGATTCACCTTGGAGACACATTCCTGAGTGTGTCTTTGAGGGTGTTTCCAGGAAAGTTTAACTGAGGAAGGAAAGAGTGGACAGGCAGGATCCCATTGAGTGGATTTTTTTTCCTGTACTAAAAGAACTGTGGAGAACATGATTGGAATTTTAATGAAGATTTCATTAAATTTGTAGATCATAATTAATAATATAATCACTTTGAAATGTTAATTCTGTCCACTAATGAACATGGTCTGTCTGTCTTCTAGTGCCTTCTTCAATTTTTTCAATGTTTAGCAATGCAATCATGAATAAAAATAAACAAACAAAAAACAAAAGTGCAATGCTCAGAGATATCACAACAATTGAATTCAAATAACAGAATCCAGAGCTTGTTGTTTTGAAGCACTTCATCTTGAGAAGACAATGCTGCGTTGGCATACA
>LZPO01008449.1:53486-65805 GCA_001675575.1 Neotoma lepida | reverse complement strand
ATCTCTGCTTCTGATTGGCACACATGGAAATCAGTGTCCTCAGCTGCCTTTAAGCTCCAATGAGCTGCTTTTATCATTTGCCTCTAAACATTTTCATTTCTGATCCAGGTGCAACAACTACTCAGACCACTCAGTAACGTTTGTTCATAATATACATGCAAATGAAATACCCAGTTGCTTCCTGCAAGGCAGCAAAGGGAACTGTTTAGACTGAAAATTGAAAATTCTGCTGGAAAAGCAGGTGCTCACATAAGTGACACTACAGCACCAGAAGCAGCCCTGATACCGAGTTTCAGAAGGCCACTGGTGTTCTTCAACCAGTCTTGTGGAACCTAGTGGCAGAGAGGAGGATGAGCAGGCAAGGTCTACCCTGAGCTCATTCATCAGTTGACTCAGTCACACATTTACACTTCTGTTCATGAGAGTTTTAATATATCAATACATTAGAACAGGTAACAGGGGCCAGGATGGAGAGATGGCTCAGTGGTTAAGAGTGCTTGCTGCTCTTCTAGAGGACCTCAGTTTGGTTCCCAGCATCCTCATAAGAAGTCTCATAAATTCCTGTGACTCCAGCTCCAGGGAATCTGCCAACCTGGCCTCTAAAGACACTTTCACACACAGGACATAAACTCACATAGTCACACACACATATACACAAATAAAAATAATAGTAATAAGTTTCTAAAAGAGAAAAATACATAAAGGAACAAGACAGAGTGGGTCTCTAGTCCTTGGAACAGGTACAGCTAAGGAGGGACGATCAGCATTTACTGATACCTGTTCAAGTCCCAGGACCCTTCAACCTGTTTCAAGCCTTTTCTAAGAATCCTGAGAAACCTCTGCTGACAGACATCACACAGAAGAAGTTCTGGGTTCAGAAGGTTACTCTCTCAAAATTAATAATCTTATTAGCATCACCCAAATCCTAAGACATTTTTCTACTTACTGCATTTGACTTTGTTGTTGTCATTGTTATTCTTTTTACACAAAATGATTTCACAACAGATACACACTCTGCATGGCCATTTGAGAAGTTGTGCGCTTCTCAAAAGGGATACCACAAGTTTAAGAGATAGCACATTAGTCCTCACTCTACAGCAGAGGAAACTGAGCCTTGGGAAGGTAGAAAGACAGGCTGACATAGGGTACTGGGCACTTCAGTTTCTTCTGGCTTATACATGAACACATGCTCAGCAATATGCTGGCTTCTTTCTTGTTTCATGTTTCCTGTGATACTGGAGAGCAAATCCCAGGCCTTGCATATGCTATACCACTGTGTCGGCTTTCCATCGGCTTTCCATCCCCTGCTGGTCTCCTTCTTAAATGCTTGCTCCTGACAACCCGACTCTGCACTTTGTGCCTTGTAACACAGGTCCACTCAGCATGTACAGCTCTCCTTGAAAGCTGAGAAATGTTTGCCTTTGTTTCTTATCATGACTGACAGAATTCTTCTGGGGAGGCTGTGGCCTTAGATTAACAGCAATGGATATGAATTTATCATAGTTCTGCCCTTAGTACCCATGTGATCTTGGGCAAGTTATGTACCATCTCTGTCCTTTGGGTCTCATCATCTGAGTATTCAAGGTAACTCTCCCTAAGGCTGCTGAGTGAATTAACAACAGGTAGAAAGTCTTTGGCCGGCACCAACCTTCAGAAAATGGTGGCTGAGACCATCTGTGCTGTTGTTAGAATGGTCTGTGCTGGCTGCGTTTCTGGCAAGAGCCACCATGGGGCAGCAAANGGTCAGACAAGAAGGCANCAGATGAGACGGTGTGCCTCCCTGCTGTGAATGTGGGGTCTCAATCTACCTGTGGGTACCATCCTGACCAGAGACTCCCACCATTGACAGATTCTCTAGCTTCTCGGTGTCTCGCACTTTCTCTGGGGTCAAGTCCCTTTGCTCTGCTGGATGTTAATTAACGGCAGTGACCAGAAGGTGGACCCTGCTGCCCAGACAGCTAATGATCTAAAGAGCAGATTAAAAAGAGAAATGTAAATGAAGCTCCCTAAAGTAGCCTGGCATGATCGAGAAGGCCATCCTTAACCACTGCATGGTATCCAAAAATATAAAGAGAAATCAAATAATTACCTTTTCAAGTACTGAGAGGGGAAAGCCAGAGAGCGTGAGCTTCCATGGAAACGGGTTTCTGTTTATTGTGCTGGTCTTTTCCACTGAGGAAGGGAAAGATCTGCTGCAGAACCGAGCCAAGGGCAAACCTTTCATATTGACAGCTCATTAGGGTTCAAAGTGTACATGAGCATGAAAGCTCTTTACCTAATTATTCAAATCATCCGCCTACTAGGAGAGGTCAAGCGAGCTTCTGTTTTAACCTGTCCCTCAAGCAAAAGCAACGATTTCTTTAGGCTCTGCTTCCAAAGTGATGAAGACTTAAAACTGTGTCACTGCACATGGGAGTGCTGAAGCTATGAGTGCAAGCTGCCCGAGCCTTGTGACTCTCTCTGCATCATGAGTGGCACCTCATCAGGAGGTGAGAGCATCAGACAATGGAAGTGCGCTCAGAGTAGCATCCTGTGGAGCCATTTGGATGCAGACCTGAGGTCTAACAGATGGTAGTCATACCCTTCCATCTCCACCACTACTTCATTGTGTAACCAACTGTGGCACCTAGCCTTTGTTTCCTCATTGGCAAAGTGGACATCTCTTTATCTCCCCCNTCACTAAAAGGATAGAAACAACATACTTTAGTGGGCAAAGGAAGCAAGACTGAATTGGGTCCAAAATTGGGTTTTGCAGTTCTGTTACTAAAATGGATTTAACAGACCTCTGAACCTTCCCAGGCCTTGGTGTTCTTAGCTGTGANATGGGGATGAAGTGTCTTTCCCAACATGGTAGGAGGATTAAGTTAGATATCATGCGTCCCAAGCTATAATGCTGCCATGAAGTAGTAGTTCTCACCTCTGAGCAAAGAGTTTCTAGGGTTATTCTGCTTTAGAGTGGGCACTCACTGGATGTTAGCTCTTTTGGCCTTAACTGTTGGACCTTANGCCAATGTTACATCTCCTTTGTTCACCTCCCCTCGTCTCAGGCAATCTCTATGCCCTTATGTCCCAGGATTCTCTGAAGAGCCTGTATGGGCATTCCTCAGACTTCTGTTCTGGGGACCATTAGTCTGCTGGTCCTCCAGCTCTANTGGGAGAAGGGAGGCCACAGTCACATAAAGTCTGGAAATCTTGACACTCTACTGCCTCCCTGGACCCAACTGTGTGTAAGCCCTGGAGGCACATTTTGGGATATGCGTCCTTAGGCAAATCATCTGTGTGCTTTCCTGTTCTCACGTCTGTGGATGGAATTTTTAAAGAAGGTTGAGAGAGAAGGAAGCAATTTCACTGTCCAGATCCATCTGTATCTTTTAAAAACAATTTAATTGTTTTGTGTGTGTGAGCGAGAGACAGAGAAGCGGAGAGAGAATGCCACATATGTGCAAGTGCTTGCCGCAGAAAGGGTATCAGATTCCCTGGAACTGGAATTGTGAGATGTTCATGGTGGGTGCTGGGAACCAGTCTCAGATACTCTGTGAGATCAGTAAGCACTCTTACCCATTGGAGCCATTTCTTCAGACCTAATGTATCAAGATACCTTGGCTGGGAACTTCCTCTGTGGTCTGAGGGGCCCCTGAAGGACCGGCCTTGAACATTTTCCCCATAGGGGACACCCTTGGTTACAGTTTCTCTGGGCATGCCTGAAGTCCCTGCCATTCACAGGCGACAGTGATGAGAAGCAGCCCAGTGCTGACTCTTCCCAAATCATCCTGCCAAGAGACAGCTTTCAGTCACGCAAGGGATGATGCGATTCAATGTGCGGGAAATGTACACAGAAAAGATGAAGGACTTCATGCATTACACGAGTAACTGCTTTGTGAAAACATTCATGTTCTCAGCCTCAGAACAAAGTGACATGACTTTAGCNTCAGGAATAGAAGGGAAATGACCCAGAGCTGAGACTGGAAAAAAGTTTAGTTATTTCATTCTATTTTTTGAGACAAGGTCTCATGTATCTTGTTTCTGGCCCCATATTCACTAGGTTGGTTGCCAAGGATGACCTTGGATGTCTGACCCTTCTGCCTGTAAAAGCATGCCCACTTTATGTGCTGCAAAGGGGTGGAGGCAAGGCTTGGTGCTTGCTAGACAAGCATTCCACCAACTTTAGAGCTGATGTAGTGACCTGAGGCTGTGTGTGTGATCCCTTTTGAGCTGGGGTAGCTTCAGCAGGTGCAATGTTCTACTCCCAGGATGCTCTGCTGGGGCCTTTGATGAGAAGGGCTGACCTCTCCTCACTTTGGCTACTCTGTTTTGGCACACACTGTCCACATGCTAGAAGCAGTCTTCCATGACAGATTAACCTTATCCTTCATCCTTCAGCTTTGTAGCAAACAGGTCTCTGATCTCTCCAGACTTGGATTTATCTTTTAGCAACACACATCTTTCCGTGCCTACTACTTATCACACTCTAATTTTCCTCATACTCATGGGATCATTTGAGGTTCATCTACTGTTAAGCTCAAGAGATTAGGGACAGTGTGTTGTGCTTATCTGTGNACCCCTGCCTTCACTAGGCAGAAAAGAGACTGGTATCTCAGCCTCTGGGGANCAGAGAGAACCACTGATCTGCCACCACAGGTCTGAGTTAGACAGGGCAAGTATCTTGCCNGTAGCCACACATAAGCACCAAGGAAGTTGGTGGCACAGCCCCTGTCTGCAAACTTCTTGTTTGTCATGTCTTGCTGCTCAGTGGCTGTGTTCCAGAAAGTGATATCTTTTGCAGAAACACGTAAAGATTGAACTTTGCTCGCCTAAAACATAATCCTTGTTCTGATAACATATCCTTAATGCTGGACTTCAAGGGATGGGAGGCAGAGCCCTGGTGAACAGGCNGGGTGCAGCAGCCTGCTGGCCTGAGTGTAGCACAATCTGNTCACTTGGCTCCCTTTCTACTTTACAGCGTGGCTGCTGNGTTCCCAGGGACTAGTGTCTGAGAATGAGACTGAAGNGACCTCCTTTCTTCCATGCTTTTCATGCTCCTTCAGAGACAAGCANCCCCCAGGCCTGCTACCTCCCTGGTGCCCTGCATGCTGAGAAGTTACAGCTGGGACCTAGCCCTGAACCAGGAGATGCTGGTGTCCCAGCTCTGGGCTCAATAACATCCTGAGGTCTGAACAGCAGCTATACTCTAACATGCACTACCTGGATGTCCTTTTAATCCCTTTCTGCCCATCTCCTGTTTGTCTCCTTTAATACTGAGGCTGGAGAATGTGGTCAGCTACTGTCCCTACTCTGCTGTCCAGGTTCATAGCCTCCAAGATCCTCTGCAGTTGAATGACCTTGGGCAAGTTGTTTGGGACTCTCTGAGTTTTAGCTTTTAATTTTTTCAACTTCTTTAACTCTAAAATGGAGATAAAGATGATAAGGGCCACTTCAGGATGATCAGAAGTTAAATGAGAAGGCAAAGATAAGGAAAAGAGCACAGTGCCTGACAAATGGCCACCTTCTCTGAATCTACGAAGCCAGGACTTGGCATTGCAGTCAACATACATTCTCCCTTACAAAAAAGTCTTATCCTAGGTGGTTGGGGCCTGGGAAATGGCTCAGTGGGTAAGAGCACTTGATGTCCAAGCTTGTGGATCTGCAGTCAAATATCTAGTGTCCCATGTAAAGAGCTGGGCATGGCTGCACATGCCTGCAGTCCCAGCATTGGGTGGCAGAGACAAGTGGATTCTGGCAGCTTGCTGGCCAGGCAGCCTTTCTGAAATGACAGAGACCCTGTCTATAGAGAATAGTAGAAAGTGCATGAGGTAGATAACTAGCATCCTTCTCTGGCCTCCATAATCAAGTACGTGCAAAACTCAGACACACACACAAACACACGCACTCATGCACGCGCGCGCACACACACACACACACACACATACACACACACACACTCATTCTAACAATACTTAATGTGGTAGATCAGGACTTTGTCTTTTGGGAAATTCCCTGTAGATTACTAGATACTTTCCCTATAGTTACAGAGAACAGTGGGAACTACCCTAAGAAAGGATAACACCGATGCCAAACCAAAATCCTGAGNTGGAATACTGCCCCCAGTGGCTGCCTTCCCAGCACACTGCAGCCCTGTGTGACCAGGGTCAGGATACTTGACCTTTCTGAGCTTCTGCATCTGCAGCTCCAAAAGAACAAAGTCTGAGGAGCAGTACTCTGATGGTAGAGATAGCTGCTTCCACACAGTAGGGTTGCCCACTCTGGGTACACATTTCTCAACTGTTATNACTGGAGNAGAATCNTGACTCCCAGTCAAGTATGTGCAAAGGCCTTTGTTTTTAAGTTAACTTACTTATTTGTATTTTATGTACATTGGTCTTTTGCCTGCATGTACATCTGTGTGAGGATATCGGATCCCCTGGAACAGGACTTACAGACAGTTGTGAGCTGCCATGTGGGTGCTGGGAATTGAACGTGGGTTCTCTGGAAGAGTAGCCAGTGCTCTTAACCACTGAGCCATCTCTCCAANACCCTACTGTTATTCTTAAGGAACTCATGGAGGTAGATGTCCCCTGAACATTCAACTATGCTTCAGTTTCATAAAATTGACCCAAGGAGATGCCACCANGAAGGGGAATTAAGATCATACCATTCATGCCTTTCTTTACTACTTCTTTGTTTTTCAATATTTTTAGTTTTTTAAAAGTTTTTTTAATTTTTATTTTTTTTTACTTTTATTGATTATTTGTGGATTTCACATCACGCATTCTGATCCCACTTATATTCCTGTCCCCTCATATCTACCCTCTGCCACTGCAACCTCCCCCCAAAATAAAACCAAAGTTAAAAGAAAAACTCAAAACCAAACAAAATAAAGAACCAAACTAAAAATGAAAACAAAATAAACAACAACAACAACAAAAAAGAATCCTGTCCTGGAAGCTGTAGTGTGTTCCAGTGAGTCATACAGTTTACCCTGTGGTCCATACATCTTTACTTGTANGTGGACATTGCTATTAGTCACTGGTTTGACTTAAGGCCTCTGGTTTTTGCTATACCATGGGTAACAGGCTCTCCCTGGGGCTCCTCTCCCGTGTTATGAGATCCTGCTGTTTTGGATTTGTAGGTTCGTCCCCTTCACATGCTCCAACAGTTCACAGATTTCCGTGGATGTTGGGGTGGGCCAACTCATAGCCCTGGTTCTGGGCCTGGGTGGTACCTGGGTTGGTCAGCTCTCTAGCTTTCCCTCAGCATCACTACCTAGATGAGCTCTCCAGCGCTGCCTCAGCTTGCTCAACCAATGCAGACTACAACAAGGAACATGGCCAGTTCTGCTCTCAGGCCCTCAGATCCAGGTCCCCCTCATTCATATCACCAGGGCCAGCTCTATTGTTTTGCCCAGGCAGGGTGTAGGGCCCTCTCTCCAGATTGCCCTGACAACAGGGTCAGCTCTAGTGTGCTGCCCAGACAGAAAGCGGAGGCTGCTTTCTCATGCACTACAGCCAGTGAGGGTCAGGGCTAGCCCTCCTACTTTGTGACCCCAGTGCCAGCTCTCTTGCCTGCCACAGGTGGTAATGGGTAGGTGGGGAGGGCATCCTTCCCTCACCCATGCCACCACATGGCAGATGAAGGAGTCAGCTCTCCTGCTCTCGTGCCCTCAGGAATGACTCACCTATGTCCCTGACCATAGAGTCAACTCTACTGTAATTCCCAGGTGAGGTGACACCTATGGTGAGGGGTAGGGTCATCTTTCCTGGTGCAGGGGGTGAGCTCTCTCCCCTGAGGGGTAGGGCGAGCTTACCTGCTGCAGTATCCAGCAAGGGGCAGGACCAACCATCCCAGGGCCAGTAGGGCCGGGTTGGCTCAGCACAGCATGGCTCCAAAGATCCTCATGCTAACACTGGCCATGGACATCACCACAGACTCCAGCTACAGCAGAATCACGGACCCAGACATGGCCCTCAGCAGCAGCTCGGGCCCAGATGNCACCATGGCCCTGGTGGCAGCAGCATGGCCCCCAGAACTCCACATGGTCCTAGGTGGCTGGCCAGACCCTGGGGCATCTGGAGAGCCCTGGTGGCAACTGGAGCGAGCCACGGACACCACTCCAGACCCTACCCTCCGCAGGGGTATGGACTCAGACATAGCCCTAGGCAGCAAGTGTGCTTGGAAGTCTCCACGGCTCCAGGTAGCAGTGCTGGCCACCCAGATCAGGATGGCACTGAGTATGGCACAGTTCTCAGACAATGACATGGTCCGAGGTGGCTGACCAGAACATGGTCCTCCAGATGGCTCTCAGTGACAACAGGAGCCCTGGATGTTAACTCAGACCCTGGCTGCTGTAGGGCCAAGGACTTGGACATGGCCCTGTGCATCAGCCCTAGCCCAGAGGACACCATGGCCCCAGGTGACAGAGCAGGCCACTCAGACCAGCATGACTCTCGGATGCCCTCATAGGCACAGGATGTGGCCCAGACCACAGGCACCTATGTGGCCTTTGGTGGCAACATGGGCCATGGACATCTTTACAGGCCCTGGCTGTGGTAGGACCACAAGCCCAGTCACAATCCTAGGCAGCAGCCTGGGCCAGAATGTTATCATGGTCCCAGGTCCCAGGCCATCCAGACCAGCATGGTCCCTGCAGCATCATGGCCCCAGGTAGCAGCCTAGACCCCTGACATCAGCATGGTCTTCAATAGTCTCAGGAGCCACAGACGTCAACATAGACCCTGGATGTGGCAGGGTCATAGACCCAGACATGGCCCTCCGCCACAGCCCTGGTCTGGATGATACCATAACACCAGTTGAGAGCACTGGCCACTCAAATTGGCCTGGCACCAGCAGCAGCATAGTCCTGTCACAGGTTGCGGCCCAGATCCTGGGCATCCATGTGGGCCCTGGTGGCAACATGGGCCAGGGACATCAACACAGACCCCAGCTACGACAGGACCATGGACCTAGACATGGTCCTCAGCAGCAGCCCAGTTTGTCACTATGTTCCCAGGTAGCCATGCAGGCCACCCAGATTGTTACGTCCCCAATGGTAGCAGGGCCCTCGGACACCAATGTGGCCCCACTACGGCCCCTGCACGGTCCCCAGTGATGACAGGAGCCACAGACATCAACACAGCCCCCCCCTGCTCTGTTTGCTGAGGGCCCCAGATCAAGACCTGGCCCTTGGTCGTACCCCAGGCCCATGCATATCCCTGGGCTTGGGTGGCCAGCTGTCCATTCATGTTAGCCTGTTCCTCACCACCCTCACCTCTCCAGATCTTTCTTTCTCCCCAGTCCACAAACCATTCTGCCTCTCCCTCTTGTCCACCTCCCCACCCTGTACTCTCTCACCAAAATGGTGCCCGACTGCTCAGTACCGGGGCTCTTGGTTGGGTCACAGGTGGTGCTTGAATACTGCCCGTCCTAGCTGTGAGAGACGGCATGGAGTTCTTGCCTTTCCTCTCTCCCATGTCCATGCCTAGAGACCTCAGGCAGTACTTGGTATGATGGTACCTGATTGCCTGGCACCAGGCAANCTCCTGGTTGATTGTGGCCCCTGCAGATCCAAAAGTCTGGAGGTGGGGTGGCATCTGTGTCCATCACAGACTCAGGCCTTGTAGGGCCGCTATCTCTTTACCACTTCTTATTTNCCCTTGGGGAAAAGACTTAAGGAGGTCAAGGTCTCCATTAAAAAAGACACAGTTCTCTTTGGTTGCAAAANGCAAGGTTTAGCTCCTGGCTATTGCCAGCCAATGAGAATACTACCTACNTTTGAGTCACTAGCTATGGTTTTTGTGGCTTCCANCAATGTNGTAAATAAATGTAAGAATTCCAAATNGGGTTCTCTGAGTGGGCAGGTTTTAACAGAGTCACGTTGGGGACTTTCCAGTTTTATTTGCTGCCAGCTGCTCAAAGAACCTCATTCACCCAATAGGTCAGGGCCCCTCCTNTTCTATCTCAAGCTGCTGTCTCATTAAAAGCTTCACTTGTCATCTTTCTTGAAGAAGCCCTCCTTGATTATGGCAGTCTCACACTTTCAGAAGCACCAGTNGCCAGNCCATGACCCATGGAATGACACGCCCATGTNCTGGGTTTCCTGCCCTTATCAGAGCAGCTGGAGGGCTTTNTGGCCAGGAACTGGAAACAGACACATCTTGCCTTAGCCTTGCTATGGCACTACCTGCTCTGTATGTAGCACTGTATTATATACTATGCTGCCTGTTTAAATCTATTTTTTTTCAGAGTAGGAGTCCTTAAAGTACCAATGCCAACAGCACAGGTTTGTTACAGGACTGAAGGACAATGGTACTCCAAAAGCACTCAGCATGATGCCCTGCAGATGATGAGATCACAAAGTTACATCTGTAATGCAGTATTACTGAGGCCAGGGACTGGTTTTAATTCAGCATAGAAGATGCCACTATCTTTCCTTCCTTCATCTCTCCCTCTCCCTTCCCCCTTTGTCTCTCCCTTCTCTTTCCCTCTCTCCTTCTTCCCCTTCTTCCCTTCTTTTCCTTTCTTCTTCCCTTCTTGCTTCCCTTAATGGATCAGCTTAGTGATTTTTATAGCTGGGGGTAGGGGACATTTCCTAGCCTGATATTTTCCTATCCTAATAATGCAAGAAGAGAGTTGGCATGGCCCATCTGGTTGAACTGCAGCATTCTATGTCTAGTCGCAGAAAGGAACCAGACACTCGATGAAGAGAGGACACAGGNAANGAGGTGTGGCCTCTCCTTGATCTCTGCAGCCCTTCTTAAACCTCTCTGGGAACTGTTAGCATCTAGGCTCTCTACCTTGGTCCCTAGTACCACCACATCTACTCTCATGCTTCCGTCTGATGCAGCACTTCTCTATACTGCCTGTATAAGTCTGCCCTGGCACGGCTCCTGGTGATGGCGCCAAGAGCATACACCTCTGTGGGGCAGTCTCCTCCTGTAATACACACTTGCTCTGGCCCCTACTCTTTCCATTCTCCATGGCCATAGAGTGAGGTACTCATCAAAGCTTCAGGAGCTGTCACCACCTGGNTCTAGCACTTCCCAGCCTTAGTCCACACCCTCTGTCCTGCTCTCCAGGCTCAAGTCTCTCTGTACTTCTAGGTTTTCTTTCTTGGTCCCTGGCTGGTGAGACTGTTTTTCCCTCAGCTCTCATCTTTGTCTAGCTAACACNAAATTGTCCCTTCACACCTCCACCTTGATGCTGCCTCCTGAGGAGCTTTGCTGGTCCTGGCCAAAGTCATTTTCTCTGGGCTCCCTGGCATCCCACCCTTCCTCATTCATTGCCTTGACATGGCTTGTTTCTTGTGTTTTCTGGAAGGGTTTAAGTGCCTCAGAGGAAAGACAATGTCTGTCCTGTTCACTGTGAAAATCACCACTGACATGTAAGGTAGGCAAGCAGTGGATACTTCTGCAGTTAAACTTAACATGGGAAATAATATTTACTTAGGATTTGTGTCATGAGTTAATATGCTGTAAGATTAAACACTGAATATGTGATCTGATATCTCAAAGCATTCCTTAAATGGAATTTAGAATGCCAATGATCTAAGCACATACATCCTTGTTGAATGAAATTTGCGTACTGATGTATTGATGGGCAGAGGGGCAGAAGGTGACTGACNCAGCTGATGTGAACAGCCGAGGGGTGTGTCTNNTCCCAAATCAGCAGGCTGGGAATACTACCACTCCACTTACTATCAAAACATAACCAAAGCCAGGCATGGTGGTTCATGAATGTAATCCTAGCACTTAAGAGGTTGGGTGGGGAATCCCTGTAAGTCTAAGGCCAGCCTGGGATATACAGTAACCAAGATCCAGGTCAAGGAGACCTTGTCTCAAAAATACCACCACCACCCTAGACTGCTCCCACTGCCCCCCAAAGCACATTCAGCCAACACTTGCTTTGTTAGTGTATGCTGAGGGCTGAGTAAGCAAGGAAACTCATATCTTTGTGGATTCTTAAAGAAACAAATAAGGATGATTTTTCAAGGAAAAAAAACAAACTTGTTTTTGAGACAAAGTCTCACTCACTACATAGCCATGACTGGCTGGAACTTGCTACATAGACCAGGCTGGCCTCAAACTTACAGAGATCTGCCTGCCTCTGCCTCCTGAGTGCAGAAATTACAGCCATGTGCCATGATGCCTGGCAAGAGACATTATATAAATGTAAATTTTATTGTTTGCATTTCTGTTATGTTTTCTGCGTGTGTGTGTGCATCTGCTGGGAACTCATATGTACTAAGGTACATGTTCTATTATTGTTTTGCACACCAGCCCAGTATTTTTTTCATTTATTTTCTAATTTTTTTATTTTTTGAGATTAG
>LZPO01008447.1:50435-69485 GCA_001675575.1 Neotoma lepida | reverse complement strand
TCTGTCTCTGTCTCTCTCTCTCACACACACACACAAACACAGTCACATACACAGACTTTCTCTCTCTCGCCTGCTCACTCTCTTTCTCTCTCATGTACATGAACATACACACACACACACCCCACCACCACTAGCAGCAGCAGCAGCAGCAGCAGAAGCACAAAAACAATAGCAACAAAATATCAAGAATCAATAAACACCGCTCATTGATATCTCTCAACACCAATGGTCTCAGTTTCCTAATAAAAACACACAAAATAACAGATTGGATTAGAAAACAGGACCAACCTTTCTGCTGCATTCAAGAAACACATCTTAACATCAAGGACCAATATCAAATCAGAGTAAATGGATGGAAAAAGATATTCCAAGAAAAAAGACCTAAGAAGCAAGCTGGTATAGCCATTTTAATATGTGGAAAAATGGACTTAACCCAAAACTGATCCATAGATACAAGGAAGGACATTACAAACTCATCAAAGAAAAAAAATCTACTGAGAGGACATTGTAATTCTTAATACCTATGCACCAAACACAATGTTATCTAGGTTCATAAAACAAACACAAATACAGTTTATATCCAATATTGACTATCACACACTGATAGTGGGAGACATCATTACCTGACCCTCACCAGCAGACAGATCCTTTAGACAAAAACAAAACAGAGAAATGCTAGAGTTAACAGACATAATAAACCAAATGGCCCTAACAGATATTTACAGTACATTTAACTCAAACACAAAAGAATAAACTTTCTTTTCAATGCCTCATGGAACTTTCTTCAAAATTGACCACATATTCAGCAAGTCTCAACAGATAAAAGAAAAATGTAATAACACCCTGGATCCTATCTGACCACCATGAATAAAAAGTGAATATCTTCATCAACAGAAACGATAGAATGTTTGCAAAATACACAGAAACTGAACAACTCACTATGGAATGAAAATTGTGGTCAGAAAGAAATTAAAAATTTCTAAAATTGAATGAAATGGAACACACAACATACTCACACTTAAGGGACACAATGAAGGCAGTTCTTACAGGTGAGTTCATAGCACTAAGTACCTACATTTAAAAAAATGTAGAGGAATGTCATAGTTGTAACTTAACAACATACCTGAAATATCTAGAATAAAAAGAAGAATTCACACCCCAAAGGAGTAGATGTCAAGAAATAATCACAATCATGTATGGGGCACCAAGTGGAGATGGGGAGGAAAGATGGAGAAGAAGAGGAAGAGATAGCTAAAATTAAGACAATTTGAGAAGTAGTATGGAAATAATACAGTAGAACTTCCGAAAACATATACATATATGAAAGAAATCTAAAATCACCAAATAATGGTAGACACAGAGCCCCATTGGCCATCTATTGTCACCAAATGAAGCTTCCAGTATTAGGATTTGGTTACATCTAATTGATTTGTTGGCCAAGGGGATCCAATAGGAACCCCCAAACAACCTAGGCTGTTGCTAAGACTAGAAGTTGCTCTCTAAAAATTTACAGCAATGCCCTATTGCTAAAGACAATACTTACACAACTCACTGAAAATGTAGAAGGCAGGTTGCTGCCTACATAGAACCTTCATACCTAAATATTTGTTTCTTTTGTAAAGAAAGGTATTCTACTAGCTACCAAAGGACAAAAGTAAACATCAAACCAGCCACAAACCCTTTGATCTACAATGTGTCCTCCCTACAAGATGCACTAGTGCAATGGTGGCACAAATTTGCTTGAATAACCAATCAATAACTGATTTGATTGAAGTCCCACTCCATAATTTGGATTCCATATTTAATACTCCTTGGGTGTTCAAGAACCTGAGACTAGATAGCCCAGGGACTTAAGGTAAAGGAAATATTCCTGTTCTAAAAACATTTGCTTAATATGTAGCAATAAAATGATTCCTAATGACTTCTGCTATACTCATAGATCAATGCCTTGCTCAGCCATCATCTGAGAAGCTTCCTCCTACAGCTCATAGGAACAAATACAGAGACCCACAGTCAGACAATATGCAGAGAGTGAGAGACCTAGAATACTTAGCCCTAAATGGGATGTCTCCATCAAAACTATCTCCTCACAGTTCAAGGAACTCTGAGGAAGAGGAAGTGAAATAGAGTAAGATCGAGAAGGATGGTTGACACCAAAAAAAAACAAGGCCTCTAAATCAAAGTTACCCACACACATATGTACTCACAGAGACTATGTCAACATGCATCTGGCCTGCACAGAATTATATCAGTTGGGATTTTAATGATGAAAGGAACAGTGGACATATACTTCATCCCTGACTCTGAGGCTATCTCCTATTGATAACCACTTCCAAATGAAAATTTTGTTTTCTGAGGAAACAAAGTACTCTTAATTGTAGGCTGCATATCTAACAATAGATGGCCAACAGGAAATGAACTCAATGGCATTTTTGGAGATTCCTGTTCTCATAATATCCCTTTTAAAAATTTTTTTATCACTTTGGTTTTTATTTTATATATATGATAGAATAATATATAATATAAAATAAAATAATAATACATATTCTTCTTTTTTTTACTCTATATATCCTCTGCTTATATATTATAGTTTCCAGTTTACTATTTTGGATACCCGCATGTATAAACAGTGAGTCTGTTTCTTGTGCCTTCTCTTGGGATGTTTTCCTTGTTTTTGTTTGTTTTGTTGAATTCTGATGTGTTAGTACTTTTTTTTATTATATTATATGTTATTATTATCCCATAAAAGCCAAATGTCTTTCCTAATAGGAGACAGAATGTGGGTCCAGATGGGAGGGGAAGTGGAAGGAGCCATGAGGAGTAGAGGAGGGGGAACCATAATCAAGATATATTATGTGAGGAAAAAATCTATTTTCAAAAAAAGGGAAAAAAGTAATGAAATGAGGAGACATTGTTCATGACACATTAGATTATCCATGTATACCTGTATTTGGATACTTTTTTGCTGTCAGCATGAACCATAATATTCTATTCAAGTTGTTTCACTTTATAATTTTGTACTGATAGTTAATGGAAAGTGTGGTAACTACAAACATCTGCTCCTTGTACTGAATGCCAGTTACCAGGTACTCTATTGTCTTCAATGACTCATTGTCTTATATTTCCTCACCAAGTATGATGTGCTAGTCTGTTTTCCTTTCCTTTGGGGGATAATAAACTAATCTTGATACATTTAATTCTCTTCTTTCTTAACTTGTCACTCCAATTGTGAACAAACATTTTTTCCCAAAATATCTCCACATTTTAATTTCCTATTCCCTTATCATCTACTAAGATCCCCNTATCTAGGGTCCCTTTCTAGCTCNTTACATATAGGTGTAGTCTAACTTAAGTAGACAAATGGAAAATTTTGAAGTTATGATTCACACATGAGGAAGAAATGTTTCATTTGTCATTCTGGGTCTGGATTGATTCAGTTAAAATAATTTCTCCAGGCCCATCCATTTTCCCTAAAGTTTCATAACTTCATGTTTCATTATAGCTGAACAAAATTCCATTGCAAAAATGCACCACATTTTATTTATTTATTTATCTTTTAGTTGATTCCGTTTCCTAAGCATTGAGAACAGAGCAGCAAAATGCATGGATGTGCACTTATGTCTGCTGTAGGACATAGAGTTCTTTAGGTACATCCACAAGAATGATTATAGCTAGCTCATGTGAGAGTCCTATTGTAGCTCTTTGAGGAAATTGAACACTGCTTTCTATAGTTATTGCACTCCTACCTACAGTGAATCGGAGCTCTCCTTTCCTACTATTTTCATTGCTCTAGACTCTTGATAGTCTGTGTTGTGAATATTGAGAATTTTCAAAGAGCTTAGACATTGTTTTTATATAAAAAAAATATGCTCTGGCTCACTTACCTGGCCCAAGTGAAAGGAACAGTTCTTTCTTCAAATGGACATGATGAAATTTTCACTCTAATTAATTTTTCTCCTGTCTTAGAAATGTCTTTTATAAAGCATGAAAAATCATGTACTTGGTAAGAAATTTGTTTGAATACTCCAAAAACTTCTTCCCTGGTACACTGCATCATTTTTGGTGCTAAGACATGCAAGATACAATATTTGGCTTTTATCTTGAAAGTGTTAAACAAATATTTTGGTATTCTGATTTCTGAAATTCTTGTCTACTCTAGCAAATTGTAAATGTTCATAAGGGTTCCATTCTCCACTTTAGAGAAATACGTCTTCCTATGACATCCAGAATTTTTAACTTCTAGTCCAATATATCCAATTAATATGATAACACTTCAGTATTATATGTTGTGATGCTTTGTAGAATGTTTAGACACTTACAAATTTGTCAGCTCATATTGTAAGGAACATCAAGAAAAACAATGTAAGCCTGAACCATGACAATGTATTTGAGATGCTCCTCCTTTTAAACTACTGAATCTATTCCAGAGAATTCCTTAGACTGTGCTAACTTTGCACCTGCATATGTGAGATTCATGCACTTGTCTCTTTCAAATCTCAACATCTCATCAGGTAACCAGAAGGGGGAGATACACTCCTCAAACACACAAGAGCCTGCTCTCCTGAGCAGTTCTCTATTGGAACACATATGAAGTCAGTATCATTTGCATAAGTACTTCTTCCTTCTAGTGTTCCTGCTTCTTAGAATATTATAAGAAGATCTTTCTCTGGGCTGTGACATTACACACATAAACTCAGGGAAATCTGGAAGATGGTATCCACATCTCAGCTCCTTGGGCTTCTGCTCTTCTGGGTTTCAGGTATGACTGTTTGGAAGTGCCAAAAAATGGAGATGTTATTTAAATACAGAATTTTCTTGCTTCATTTGGAAGCCCAGCATCACATGGGATTTGATTTCCTGTTTAAAGAAATTGATACAATAAAATAATATTTTCTTTTCCTACGTAGCTCAGAAGTGACTTTCATATGCAGTGTCTTGTTCTGACTAATATTTCTCATATGTTTCCAGGCTCCAGAAGTGACACTGTCATGACCCAGTCTCCAGCCACCCTGTCTGTTACTCCAGGAGATAGAGTCACCATGACTTGCAGGGCCAGCCAGGGTATTAGCAATTACTTACACTGGTATCAGCAAAAACCTAATGAGGCTCCAAGGCTTCTCATCAAATATGCTTCTGAGTCCATCTCTGGAATTCCCTCCAGGTTCAGTGGCAGTGGGTCAGGGACAGATTTCACCCTCAGCATCAACAATGTGGAGGCTGAAGATATTGCAAATTATTACTGTCAGCAGGGTAACCACTTTCCTCCCACAGTGAATCAGACAATAGCAAAAACCAGCAGGGAAGCAGAAGTGTGAGGCTGGGCTGCTTCAGCTGCTTCTGGTGGTGCCTCCACCTTCTTCAAAGTGTTTCACAGATGCAGCCAGGCATGAAGTTTATGAGGAAAACTAGAATGAAGAAACCTGAAAGGCTTCTTTGCCTTTGAAAATTTTTGCTTCATTTCAGCTCCAGAATGCATAGCCCACAATGGCTGGCCTGGTTTAATAAGACTATCATTCTCCAGCATATGGAAACCCAGAGAAAATTTCAGCCTGGATGGACAGAGGAAATGATTGATTCAATGCTCTTCCAATTGTTGGACGTGCATATGAGGCATTGCCTGAACTCATAGCATAGAGTACTCCTGACCTCACAGAGATGAGACCTTAGATCACTACTTCATGACTCAGTTGCTAATTTCCCTATGCACATTTTATAGTAAGTGAACAACTCTCAAATATTTTTCATGTTTATCACTTACATTGATATCTTCAAAAATCAAACTAGGCTACAAGGCTTCTCATCCCATCTGCTTCCAAGCCCATCTCTGGAAGCCCTTCCAGGTTAACTGTCAGAAACAGATTTGACCCTCATCATCAACAGTCTGGAGCCTGAAGATGTTGGAAGTTATTTCAGTCAGCAGGGTAACAGCTCCCTCCCCGAGTGATGTAGACCATAGCAAAGTCCCCAGGGAAGCACAAGTGTGAAGCTGGACTGATTCAGCTGCTTCTGGTGGTGTCTCCAGATGCAGCCAGGCTTGAAGTTTACAGGGAAATGTGCAATGAAAAAGCCTGTAAAGTTCTCTTGCCTCTGAATTCTCTTCACTCTATTTCACTACCAGAATGCACATCACACAGTGGCTGTCCTTGTATAGTTGGACAATCTTCCTCCAGGGTACTACAACCCAATGAAAAGCTCAGTACAGTTTACCATGCTCGTATAATTGCTAGTAATGCAGATGAGCTACTGTTGAACATAGTATACTTCTGTCACTACAGAGATCAGAGTGGAGACTCACTGCTTCTTGTCCCAGATGCAAATTTCCATATGCATATNTTATAGTAAGTGAATAACTCTTGAATATAGAGCAGTTCCATGTCTATGGATTTATATGAACTGTCCAATTCAACATGCTAAAAATTGCAAGAATTCTTGATCAGTAATTATAGTTACTACTGAATAGGAAAATAAATGAAATTAAAGTTGGAAACAACCAGAGTATCAGGCAACTGAAGTTTCCATAGATCCCTTGGATTTATGTTTCAATTGTCATGAGTTCACATGAGTAGCAAATTGAAGTTGCTTTTACGAAAAAACTAGAATCATGGAGGATATACTAGCATTTAGATTCACTTTTGCCACCACAGGACTTAATGGAAACTGATGAATCTGTGAGGATTGAACACATCATGTGAAAAACTCATCTATCAATGGAAGGTATGTAGATGCCTGGACAGAGGCTTGGAAAAGGAAAATTACCATAGAGGTAATTTTAGCTAAGCATGGAAAAAATATGCTTTCTATTGCTGCTTCTGCAAATAGAAGGAATATTGAAATAATGAATATTCATGCCTCAAGTAAGAGGGCCTTCATTAAGGATGGTGTATGATAAAGTAAGACTAACTAGTAAAGAGATAATTTTGTAAACATGATTAAATTTTAATGTTGGTGGAGTAGGGTGGTGCATGTCTCTAAACTTAGTGCTTGGGATGTTGAACCTGGTGGATTTCCATTAGTTGACGCCAGTCTACAAAGCAAACTCCAGGCCAGCCAAGGCTACTTTGTGAGACTTTGTTTTAAAAACTAAAAGAAAGGAAAAAAAATTGTAAATTAGTTGGTTGGCCCCTCTCATTTTCTGCCTTAATTAAAATCTGAGGATAACTTTATGTGTGGTATGTGTGTGTGAGTTTGTGTGTGTCTGTGTCTGTGTCTGTGTCTGTGTATGTGGTGTAGGTTGGGATGGGCTTGAAGAGGTCAGGGTTGAGGGTGTCTTCCTCCAGCAGAGGGCAATACTAACACAAGTTTATGACATCAGCATTAGTGCTGACACCTACTGAAAACACTATGAATTACAGAAGTTTCCAGGCTCTTGATTCACATAGCACTGACAAATGTCTCCAAGACTCTGACCACTTCTGTCAAACAGTTCTAAGCACATTTAATTGACACAACCCCTAGAAGTTAGTGACCCTGAAAATCTTTTCCCAGATGATCACTCCTGTTTATAACAACCCTGCCAGAGGAGGATCAGAAACTCAAGGTTCTCTTAAAATAAGCATGAAACAGAATGCTTGATTCATGATAGATGCTACAAAATCAATATTTATGTTTATTTCTGTTTCAGAAATGAGCGTTTATCAGTGTGTGACATCTATGGAAATAATCCCTGAAAATACCTGAGTTCCAGATCACAGACTGGCACAATGGCTTTCCCAGAGATTTTTGGACTCAGNGCCATTTGATTAGACTGGGATGGATGAGCAAAGCCTTAGTTGAGCAGCTGCCAGATCTAGGGCAGACAGATCTGGGGACTCAGAATATCCAATGTACATTATGAGCAGTCATCCTTNGCTGAGCTTTATCATGGAAANATAAATCCCACNCACTGAAGAACAGAATCTGTCATCCAGGAAGGTCAAACCAAGCCTAGTTATGAAAAAGAAAACAAAACAAACAAACAAAGGAAACAAAATAAGTGAAACAGAACACCATCATCAACAACAAAGAAAATGTGTGGGGAGTACGCTGGATCAGAAGTGTGCGACCTTGTAGAGAAATAAACAGGTAAGATGTGGGACTTTACCAACTTAAATACTACAAGTAAGTGAAATGATCACATGTGTTTATATGTTTAAGAATATCCTGGCCTACACTCTGCTGTTTGTATATTTACTCCTCAGAAAGCACAGATGCCTCAGACGTGCTTATAAGAGAAAATACTTAGAAAAGAGAAGTTTATAGTCAGACACAGAGACCAGATAAGATGGGGTTGCTGGCGCACACTGTCAACTTGCTGCTACTCAGTGCCATGGGTGAGAAAGAAGGGAGGCTCCAAACAAACTCAGCATCCACTTCCTCACGGAAGTTTTAGTTTAAAAGAAAAACTTTTCTCCCTTTCCCCTTTCCTTCTTNCCTTCCTATGCTCTTCCTCATCCTTTGCTTCCTTTTGTTGTATTTTTCTTCTTTGCATAGCACAAGGTATGAAGATACTCTGGAATCTCCTTTTCTATGAACTTCTATCTCTTTTCGTCTTTCCATCTTTAGTATTGAATGGAGAAATAGTGCTCACCCAGTCTCCAGAATCTCTTTTTCTTTCTCAAGGAGAGAGAGTCCATATCCCCTGCCGCATCAGCTCATGTGGCATATATGGTAACATGCACTGGTACCAGCAGAAACCAAGAGCCACTTCTAAACTCTGAATTATAGGAAAATCCAACTTGGCCTCTGGAGTTTCAGCAGGGGTTCTGAGACATCTTATTCTTTCACAATCAACAGCATGCAGGCTGACAACGCTGCCACTTACTACTGACAACAGAAGAACAATATCCCATTCACACAGTTCTAAAACCAGAACAAAAACCTCTTTCAGCTGCCCTGGAATCCCCTGCTTCCCGCTCAGAAGATGCAATATGGTGAAGAATTTGACTGATATGTGACAGAATCTCCCAACATTTGTGCAATGGAAACAAGGTTGAATTTCACTCAAGGATCTTAAGCAGCCACTCTTTGAAAAGAAGAAAAAATGTGTGGATGGAGAAAATTGGTGAAGACACTCAGAAGCCCCATCTTTCTGTCATCCTGTGGAGAGGAATGTTTGAGAGACTTCATTCAGATTTCCTGACCTGGGCAATGATCCTGGGGAGGATAACATTAGGCTTTAGAGACTATATGCAGGACTTTAGGAATTCATATTTTCATAAAAGTTTCAAATTTCATGAGGAACAATAGCCCTGACCCAGAGTAGTCTTTCATCAAATACTGTGTGTCCAGGGGTTATATCTAAACAATGAAAACAGTGGTCTCTGTTACCTCTTCTTGGATGGGGAATATTGATGGTAGTATCTTAACTACATTTTTGTAGAATGTGCAGCACTATGGAAATGGGTATGCCTAAAAAATAAGAACTGATTTTTAAAAAGCTGTAAAACTCCCAAATTATGACAAAGGGGTTTCATTCTACTACCTAAAATGCAGGTTGAGAACATTATAGATAATCTCATCTTTAAATTTTAGAGTTTGGAGGTACATACATATATATATACATATACTCAATACAAAGGTCCCTATGTTCCTCAATATTCAACTGAATAATTAAAAATAATTATTCCAAGACATTGCATGTTCAATACAAAACTTCTTTCATATTTTAAATGTGTTTCTCTTCTTGCATTGTGATTTTGGAAGCCAGTATCTTTGACCCTGAGCTGTCACAGCTATAGCAGTATCAACACTCAGGCAGCCAGGTGACCACTGAAGAGATATCAATACTCAACAACATACCATATTTTCTTATTTACTAAGCTAAATGAAATCATCTACAATTTGTCATAATGGAATGATTTTATGTTGGATGGCATTGTCACCATATGGACAAATATAAAATCTAATCGCATATATGCTGAGTGTTCTAAAGATTAGTTATATTAAATGTATTCTTAGCTAATATCTTTTCCAGTCTACATGCTTTTATCTTATGTAACTCAAATGTAAATTGAACGTGTGTGTTGGAAGTAATAAACTCTCTACTCCATTAACTTTTGCAACTGTGTTTAAATATTGTTTAAGTATTATTTAAATATTTAAATATTGTCATCAATATTTCCTAACTGGTTTCCAAAATTAGATATTTTTCTTGATAAAGTCCAGGTGGAGTTTTGCTGGCTTCAAAATTGTAGTAGAGGATGACCTTGAACTTTGGAAACCCCTTCCTTTTACTCCCAAGAGATGGAATTAATGAAGTTCACCAGCAGGCTCAATTCATGCAATGCTGTGGCTCTAACCCAGGGATCTTTTTATAGTAGGCAAAAAGTCAATAAACTAAACTACATCACCTATATTTCCTTACTTAAAGGTAGTAAGAATTTGACTGCCTATATATGTGTTCTTGCATATATTTATGTGTGATAGCCTGTACAGAATTCTTCCTAATGCTGCTGATCTTTCACAGAAAGAAACAGCTCCATGTTTGGTTCGTTAGATTTTTGAGAACACATTACAATTGACCACCAATAATTGTCCACTATTTTTCTGGGTTCCAGTTGGACAAAGACCCAACCTTGTTTTCATTTGAACATTCCTTCAAGCAGCATGGGTTGGGGGGGCAATAATACATGTTTATCTAATGATAATCACCAGCCTTTGGACTGCCAATCAATGTAAGAAGAAGGATAAATGAGGTTTCAGATTTTTGAATCACTTGGCATCCAGCATTTTCTCCTAGTGCCTGTCCACTTGTAAGAGTGGTCTAGGCACATTTCATGCCCCCCAGGTAGTCAGTGGACAGTGGAGAGACCACTACACTGACAATTTCTTGTGTCGCAAATGGAGAAAAGCCTGTCCTAGTACTCTGACCCTCAACAACACTCTCATGGTTATAGTAGGATCAGTGTCATATCTGCTTCCTCTCCCATTGGCACTCATAGGATGTGATACAGCTGCTTGATTGCTTACCCTTATAACCTGAATGGAGGCTGCTGATTAACATCAAAAGAGTTTCCAAAGCTGAGAACACACAAGCCAAAGGAAGAAATCAACCTCAGTAGGTCATAAAGGAAATATTTGACCTAATACAG
This sequence comes from Neotoma lepida, assembly GCA_001675575.1. Classification (NCBI taxonomy): domain Eukaryota; kingdom Metazoa; phylum Chordata; class Mammalia; order Rodentia; family Cricetidae; genus Neotoma; species Neotoma lepida. The sequence continues at coordinate 58,416 of LZPO01008447.1, read as the reverse complement.
ATGATATAAAATACCTTCAGCCTCATCAAAAGGATCATTGTAGGAAATTAAAAGACTGTCAGTGCCTGCCTTCCCACTGGTTATTTAGTATCTCTTTTATCCATTTTTCATATGTTGAATGTTGCTAATGATATGGATTTATGCAAAAGAATTCTTTCTCTCTTTGTTTTTTTCTCTCTAGAGACTGTCCACAGCTTCTTAGAATTAAGACACTAGATCACACTACTCCTATATTTGTGGCCATAAAGACATTGACTATGAAACAATGTGAGAGTGGACTTCATATCTTCACAGCCTCTTGAGACTGTTGTGCAAAGAATCTGGGGATTGGGCTTTGTCTACATTAGATGAGTAAAATGTTAATCTGTGGTTTCTCAATGTCATTCAATAATCAATACACAGACTACACCCTAGGGACATAGACCAAAATAATGGAATTAGGCCAGCCCTCTTATTGATGATGTGTTTTTCCTCTAAGTAATTTCATCATTTCACACACTTCTATGGATAGTACATTATGGAAGCCATGGATGCTTAACCACCAGTCCAAGAATTAGATCATAGAAAACTGTCATGTTATTTTCTCTAAGACAATGAGGTGGAATATGGGCTTCCAGAAGAGTGTGGAAAAGGACAGATTAAGGGTAGGTCCAGGGACTGACCCAGCTGTATCCATTTTAGTTCTATCCATTTTGTCATGTCTTGTGCCCAGTAATAACTGTAGAATGTTCTGAGAATGCAACTTCAAGAAGAAGGTGAAGGTAGAGGTAGCTGANTGAAAGAGCCCANACACTGTGTCAAGCCAGCCCTAAAACAGATACTTTGAAAGTGGCATTTGAATTTTCAGAGAATAAGACAGCAGATGGCATCCCTGCTATTTTCCTCAATTGTAGAGCAGGTGCAGCACACGCATAGGCTGTCTTCAGCACCAGGCTTCCTAATCCTGGGACCCAGGTAGCAATGAGTTTAATTATGCCTGCCTGTAGAGAACAAATACACTCCTTATAATTACTGTGTGTGTGTGTGTTCTGTGATAATCTTATGTGAAATGCATCAGAGAATGTGAAAGTCATTATGTAGTTGGAATAAGTTGTAGGGACAGATCATGGAAAGGGGAAAAATAATAAGTGTGACTGTATGTTCAAAAAAGGGCCATGAGCCAACTAAATTATAATTTTTAGGGATTGGTTGGAAAGATGGCTCAGCAGTTAAAAGCAGAGGACCCAGGTTCTTGCAGATGATCCAGGTTCATTTCCCAGCATTCATGTCAGGTTTGAAGCCACTCCAGTTCCTGGGGACCCAACACCCTCTTCTAAATTCTGTGGGTACGAAGCAAACGTGTTGCACATGCAGACAAAGAGTGAGATATACTTAAAAAAGCCCCAAATATTTAAAAACTTAATTATAATTTTCAATAATATTTGACATAGTAATCAAATGAAAAACATTTGATATCAACTATGTTTTTTCAAGGCAGTTGCTGCCAACTATGAAATAAAGTGCCATTTTGATACACTGTATGTTTTTGAGCATGATTTTATTACTTAATCAAAAAATATATCTATATCTATATCTATATCTATATCTGTATCTATATCTATATGGTGTCCGTACATGAAATACATTCTTATTAGTGGATAGAATCTGGACAGGGTGCATATATTTTATTTTTTATTGCAGACTCTTTGATATATCCCTCAACACAAACTCTATAGCCACAAATGTGAGAGTCATCCTTGTCATTGATTTGTCAATCAGTTTTTGTCAATCATCCTTGTCAATCAGTTTTTTAACATATCCACCTCCCTATTCTTCCTAATACCTTCCCTGTATCCATCATCATCTTCAGGCCTTGACTGAGTATCATTCTCACCCTGTCCAATCTCTGTCTCATATATAATGGTTGCCTACACATGTAAAGCTCTTCTCTTTCAACCCTGTGTTGAAACTCATACTAAGTCCTTCACATCCTTATTCCCAATGAGGAAACACTCTGGATTCCCACTATGGGAATAACTTCTAATGTGTAGCTTCTACCTTCACTTACTTACAAGCTTCTCTTACCACAGAGTTTAGGTATCTCTGTGCTAAATCTAAACTAAGAGACATATCATCTTAGTATGTGGAAGAGATATTGTGCCCATAGCACATGCAAGTTTAGGAACCATTGTACATTCAAGTACATAAATGATTGCTTCTGGGAGAAAGCTGAGATTCCTTAAAGACCATTATTTGTATTCAAAGGGAACAGAAGTCATGGCAATAATTGGAGCCTCACAGGAATAATTGGCATAGATATAATCCCAGTTTAATCTAGGATGAGAGCTCAGATGCACAGATGAAAGGGGAGAAAATCTATGACTTTATTCTGGAGTAACTGAACTGTCATTAACACATAAAATGGATTGTTTACCTGAAATATTGGTTAGTTACATGAGATCCTATCCTTCCTTACAAACCATGTCTCCCAGTGTTATTTTATTACTCTTCTGAGAATCATTGTGAGCAAGAAGTTACATATATATTGTGGAGCTCAGTCCCCATGGATCCATTTACAAAATACTTCCATAACTAAGGCAAAGGGAACATTTTGGAAAAGGGAGTGGGATGATTTTAACAACCTTAGGATCAGGAAGTTTGCATGAGACTGTGTCTCTTAGCAATATTAGAAGCTATACCTATAAAAAGCTCGGCAACATGACTACCCAAATGTGAGCTGAACAAGGATGACACCAGAGAACATGACAAACTGGATGGGCAAAAGCTCACAAGGCCTTAATTCTACACTAAGAATTACAGGAAACCGAGTAAATCTGAAAATAGGAGAGATGATGTCACCTAGGGAAGAGCACATAATTGGTTGTCCAGTGTCAAATGTTCATCCCTGAAAACATACATACAAGTAACATTATAGGGACTAAACGCTTTTTATTATAACATCTACAAATACCTATGAAAGGCCTCTGTAACTGTTCATGTACTTTCTAGAACTATACCATATCTAAAAGCCTCTGGAATGGAGAGAAATATAACAAGGAAATTCTACATTGAACATGACAGAAATCAAAACAATGTGCAACTCCTAGACTGGTGCTGTTCTTTGTTGTCTGAAGAGGAGGACATTCCCTACAAATAAGCCTGTACTTTCTTATAAGAGGACAACAGGCCTGTAATGAGTAATGGTTTGGCCAGTCCTGAGGCTGTGCCTAGACTTTTCTGATTTGCATGTGCCCATAGTACGGCCCACTGCCCTGAGGATTCTTCATAGTCAGGTCATACCCTGTGCTGGAGTCAGCTTCATACAGGTCACAGCACAGACATGAGGGCCCCCACTCAGCTCCTGGGGTTGCTGCTGCTCTGGNTTACAGGTAAGGAAGACAGCATTGGAAATTTATTCAGCTGTGTGTGGTCAATGCTTCTTGGTCTCTGCGGAAGTCCTCATCTAAAAGAACTAATTGTGTGAGAATTTTTTTTTCAATTTTCCATTCTTAGGTGCCAGATGTGACATCCAGATGACCCAGNCTCCAGCCTCCCTGTCTGCATCTCTCGGAGACACTGTCACCATCACATGCCAGGCAAGTCAGAGTATTAGTTGGTTAGCATGGTATCAGCAGAAACCAGGGGAACCTCTTAAGCTCCTGATCTATAATGCAAAGAACTTGGCAGAAGGGGTCCCATCAAGGTTCAGTGGCAGTGGATCTGGCACACAGTATTCTCTCAAGATCAATGGCCTCCAGTCAGAAGATATTGCAACTTATTACTGTCAGCAGGGTAGCAGTTACCCTCCCACAGTGATTCAAGTCATGACATAAACCACTAAGGGAAGCAGAAGTGAGAGTCTAGGCTACCCCAACTGCTTATTCTGGGGTCTCCAGCTGCTGAGAGTATTACTCTTTGCTAAGATTTAAAGGTCAATGTGATGTTTTTGTATATTGTCAGAGAAAATTTTTTGATAGTCATCTATAACCTCTCCTCCAGTCTCAGCATTAAAAACAGAAATATGTCTCATGATTCACGTGAAAAAAAAACTTTTTCTAAGTTGCAGAGTTTTGGCAACAGCTAAGATTAATACAAAATAATATCAATACACATACACACACCTACAAATAGATTTACACCAACCCAATTATTTTTATAAGAAAATTATTATCTAGTTTTCATAGCATTAAAATCTTGAGGAATCAGGCTGGGGGGATGACTTAGTGCAGTAGTTCTCAACCTTCTTAATGCTGTGACACTTTAATACAGTTCCTCATGTTGTAGTGACCCTCAATTATAAAATTATTTTCCTTGCTACATTATAACTGTAATTTTGCTNCTGATATGAATCATAGTGTAAATAATTTTGGAGATAAGGTTTGCCAAAGGAGTCACAATCCACAGGTTGAGAATCCTTGGTTGAATTCTTAAGAGCACTAAATTCTCTTTTAGGGGACCCGTATTTGATTCCCAGCACACAGATGACTGTTAGCTCCCGTCTGTAACTCCAGCTCCAGTGTATCTGAGCCCCTTTTCTGGCCTCTGAGGGCATTGTGCTCATATGGCACATGAACAAATATGCTTGTGAAACACCAGTACATGTAAACTAAAAATAATTAAATCTTAAATATTTCAGACCAGTTCATACTAGGAAGAGATTTTTCTCATAATCTAGAGTCCATTTTTCACTGAAAGTAAGGCTTCCTGACTACATGGTCCTCAGTTAGGGTGTGAACTCTCATATTACATGCATGGAAGGGAGGAAGATTTCCTCCAGTGTGTGTTGCTCATTTTTCTTCTTACAGGGACAGCAAGTTTCTTGGCCACTTTTCTATTGCTATAAAAAAACATCATGAGAAAAGCAATTTATAAAAGAAAGCACTTATTTGGGGCCTCATGCTTCTGGAGGGTTAGTCCAAGTCCAGTGTGGTGGGAAACATGGTAGCAGGCAAACAGATATGGCCCTGGAGACATAGCTAAGACCTTAAATCTTTAACTGCAAATAAGAGGTAGAGAGATAACTGGGAATGGACCAACTTCATCAAGCTGCATGCTCACCATTCTTCAAACAGAGCTATCAACTCATTCCCACTCATGTCTTCACAACAGCCTCTAGCATGGCCAAATGAACCCAGAGAGATAAAGTGAAGTAGGGACTGTCAACCAATCCAGCCTACAACTGACTCTGCACAGTAAATGATGTCCTTAAAATAACATTTTGTGGAATACGTTCTGTTTATTATCTTATGCTTGGACACAATCTACCATGTATATGATTGCTATCGGATGCTTCACAGGAAAAAGACATGTGCATTGAGTGAAGCCTATCAATCAAAACAGAAAATCAAATACCTTAGACCCCTCAGCAAGCAACACCTTCTTCTTCTGGATGACAAACAGAAGCTCCTAGAATTATCTATTGAGTAAACTCCATTTAGAGACTTCTGTTCTATTGCATTTTACCTCTTCTGCAGTTCACTTTAATTCTGAATAAAATCCTTGATGCATTGCTACAACATGGATCACAGTAAAATTCTCCTATTAAAAGAAAAGAGAATTATATCCCTGTTTTTTCCTTCAATCAATTTAGTCATTAAATTCCCAGAGGCTCCTGCACAGTTAATGCAATTACTCATTTTCCATTTCCTCTGTTGCTCTGTGAAGTTACTCTTNTTATTTTTCTGAAATGTGCTGAGGATACTTCAAAGGTTGCACCTACATATTTTAAATATAAACCCAAGAATCAACATTCTGAAAATTCTGTGACTTAACCACAGTTGGCTGTATATTTGCAACACTCAGGAACAATACAGGGTTGCTGTGGAGGTCTAAAGACAGCATAGTTAGGTGGCCTATACCTTCATGGCAGAGAGCTCTAACTTCAGAACAGCACCAGGAAATCCAATGTTCCCAGTAACAATGTTCATGATATTAAAAGCTTGCAAATAAATTCATAGGTGTTTCTCAGACTCCTATTGCATGAATCAACTCCTTGTTTCTTTTTTGTTTTGAAAGATAGTCCATGTCTGGTTACCTCACACCACATTCATCCACTAATTGGTGGAAAATCTTCAGGTTTAATCCTAATAATTGTTAATTACAAGTAAATTTATTCTTTAAAAAATACTCTGTCTAGTTTTTTATGTGCAAATGAGGTTTCAATTCGGAAATGATATTTCAACACCTATGGGGAAACACAAAGATGAAATTTTGTTAGTTGACTGAAGATGCAGCCTAAGGAATGGGAAAAATATTTACCAGTTATAGGTATGATATATGTCTACTGTCTAGAATTTTATTGGGTAGTTTTATGTCAACTTGACACAAGCTAGAGTTTTCTGTGAAAAGGAAACCACAATTGAGAAAATGACTGCATAAGATTGGCCTGTAGGCAAGACTTGTGTTATTGTCTTGAATAACGATGCATGTGGGAGCGCCCATTACACTATGGGTGGTGTCACCCTTGGGCATGTGGTCCTGGGNGCTATAAGAAAATAGGTTGAGCGAACCATGAGGAGCTAGCTAGTGAGTAGATTTATTGATGGCCTCTGCTTCAACTCCTAGCTCCAGGTACTTGGCCTGCTTTAGTTTCTGCCTGTCTCTTATACACATCTAGATGTGTATAAGAGACAGGATTTATTGATGGCCTCTGCTTCAACTCCTAGCTCCAGGTACTTGGCCTGCTTTAGTTTCTGCCATGAATTCCCTCAGTGACTGAATGTAACCTGAGAGATGTAAGCTGAAATAAACTGTTTTCTCCTCAAATTGCTTTCGTTATGGTGTTTATCACAGTGATAGAAACCCTAACTAAGACAATAATATACAAAGAAACCATAAAACCAAATACCAAGATGCCAAAGAACCCAGTTAAAAAGTAGAGCATAGAATTGTGCAGAAAATTGTCAGCNGAAATACAAATGGATATGAGATATTTTAAAACTATTCACCATCCTTAGCCATCATAGAAGTGGAAATTAAAACTTCTTTGATATTTCATCTTACCCCAGTCAGAATGCCTATTTAAGAAAACAAAATACATGAAATACTGGCAAGGATGTGGCACATGAAAAGTTATTCTCTGTTAGCAGGGTTGCAATTTGTGCAGCTGTTATGGAAATCCTTGTGTCAGTTCCTGAAATACCTAGAATTACATCTCCCACAGGATCTAGCTATGNCACTCCTGGACACATACCCAAAGGAGGCTGTTTCACAACACAGAGGCACATGCTCATCTGTGTTCAGTGTTGCTCTGTTCATAATAGCTAGGGCATGGAAACATCCTAGATGTTCATCAACTGATATGTGGATAATGAATAAATATTTTCATCTGTCACATTCATAATGTACATTATTCTCATTAGTACAGGGAAAGTACTTTAAGACATGATATATATTAAGCCACAAAATATGTAATAAATGTTAAAAATAGAAATTGTTTTACATAACTTCTGACTAAAATTCAATATTAAACTGAAGCAATTTTTAAATTATGCAAAGATATAGATGTTAAAAATGTCCCATTCTTGAATGACCAACAGGCATTGGTCAAATGGATATTCAAATTTTTCTTTAATTGTTGCAGAAAGGAAACAGTAGTAACACTCAAAGTTGGAAAGACTCTCCATGCCCATGGGTGCATGGAATTAATGTTGTGAGAATTACCATGCCATCAAAAGCAATTTGTAGATTCAATCCAATCCCAATGTCATTCTTNATAGCTAGGGAAAAAAGGAACAATATTAAAAGTTACATAGAAACTGAAGAAAAAGAATAATGCCGGATCTATTTCCATACATGATCTCAAGTTACAATAGGTAACAATAATGATAGAAACAGCATGATGCTTACAAAAAATACACATGTACATCAATGAAACAGAATAGAAGATCCAGACATTAAGTCCACACAAATATACTCACCTGGCTTCTCTTTCTGTCTTACACACACACACACACACACACACACACACACACACACACACACACACATCAACTGTAGGGAG
>LZPO01008446.1:58346-69572 GCA_001675575.1 Neotoma lepida | reverse complement strand
ACGAGTCACGTCTCTTTAATACTTACCCAACATATTTATTCCACACCCAGCACCTGCAATAATAATTAAATGAAGCTCTCTCTTATGTTTTGATGTCTTTCCATCTTGTGAATATCACACATTTTCATTTTGAAGATATTTTTGCCAAAGGATAAGGACAGAAAGTACTGAACTCGACAGCTTGCTTTTTTGTACAGCTCTCACTAGTGTAGTCATTGGTATAGTGCCACACCATTTGTTTCCTTGTCCTATGCATTTTGCCTTGTACCCATTAACAGGACCATTTTGCAGATAAGGACACTGAGGACACTAGTAGCCCTAGCAGAGCCAGATCCACACAAAAGCTCCACTCATCAGAGGTGCCTCCCANCAGCCTTTGGAAATGTTTGTTTTTGTGCATGTTATGCCCCCTTCTTTTTATTTCTCTGGGGAAGGGGGATTTAAGGAAATTCTCAATTTCTCCCCTAAAAGGAATTCTAGGTTTAGGTTAAAACATATAAAGATGATATCCTAGAGCATGGACAGATGGTGGGGAACTTTTCTGACACCTCTAAAACATAGCCTCTCTCAGTCTTCAATGAAGATGAGAGTTCTGTCCCAAATAGCTCTAGAGAAGATATGGAGCTGGAGAGCTGACTCAGTTGTTAAAGGCTAGACTCACAACNAAAATTCTAAGAGAAAATATAAAGCCACAACTACAACAGACTCCCTGAAGATCAGCTTTGAAGTGGAGGGAAACATGTCTCATCATCAGAAGGTAAAAACCATCTCCTTCCGCACGCCACAGGCAGGCCTCATTCAGTAGCCATGTTCTCCCAAGGCCACCTTTGCAGACCACAGGGAAGCAGGAGGCAGGGTGTGATCCTGTCTCTACTCCACTCCACCCCCGCCCCCACCCCTATTTTCTTTTCCTGACAGCGCTGGCAATAGCTCTTGCTGTCAGGCTGTAATTTAAAGCATACCAATGCAAACTTGAACCAACTTTGTGCTGTGATTGATGGGCCAGGCTAGACTTTTTTCCCCCACTTGCATGAAATCCCTGNAAGCAGGTACTAAGACCCTAACGCATCTCATATTATTCCTTAATCCACTCAACAGCAATGTTTGGCATCTAGCTTTATAATAAAAGGTATCAATTAGGAGCTGTCGATGTTTTCTGAGGCAATATCTAATTACAGTCACTTGCTATAGGCGATCTTGTTAAAAAATTTGAACAGAATGAGTAAGTATTCCTGACAAGTTCAATGCATTATTAAAGGCGTAATTACTCAGTTATTGCTCATGTAATCCTGAGTTAATTATGTNACTTCAAAATTCATCACTTTTATGTTTATTGAACTTTGATAAGTTCACCCATATCTGATTTATCCCAATGAACCATTCACTTTTTTTATTTCAAACTCTTTCAGACCAGTTAGTCAGAAAATGAGCAGACATTGAAATACTCTAGATTTTCCAAGCANNGGCAGGGCATCCCAAACTGGCAATATGGGAGACACCAACATGTAAGTGTGCTGTGCTGCCACAAGGACATCTTCAAGTAGCCACAAAGTAAGTCAAGTTTACATATTCTAAACACAGCATGTATGGAGTGNTGATTATATAGCCATGGTGGTAAAGCCACAGTGTTGCGGTTCTGCTTTTCATGCNGCTGTAGAGGCAACCATTATCAAATAAAGCTCTCAGTGCTCACACCCACAAAGCTTGAGAAAGGTGCCACCAGATACCTTGCAGATACATGGGAAGTGAGGAACCCAACACAGAAAAAAAGCAAACTGACTGAGGTCAAGACAATCATATACCACCTTTCCCTATGTAAGAACTTTCTTCATGATCTCTGGGGCTGGAAAAACAAACAAACAAATAAACAAACAATTTTGTTGGCACACACCACAATCACAGAACTTGAGAATTGAGGCAGGAGGACCAGAAGGTCACAGTCATCAATATAAATAAGCAAAAACAATGCTCTGTCATCTTTCTTTATTGAGAAGGAAGAACAAATAGCATGCTACAAATAGAAAAAAAAAATCATTTTCCTAATCATCACAGAAGGAGTGACTTCTACTGCCCCAAATGTGTCTGGGTACTTCCCACACACCAAGCAGTTCTTTCAGATATCTAACTGGTGTCCTGAAATTCAGCTAGGCTCTAACACTACCTACCTGCTCACAATGTGAAATCCCTTCCNTCCTAAGAGTATGGCTCCTTTCTCACAGGACTTCCCAAACTCCNCTCCTTAAGATGTCAGCTGACAGAACAAAGTGGTAATCTATACTNCTGACTAGGTTATAAATCAAATTCCCAAAACCCCCTCCTTGACTTTTATCAACTCAGTAGATCAACTCACAAAATTTAGGGAAACAATTCTCTCACTGCTGTTACAGTGGATATTTTGAAGGACACAAGCCAGAAGGAAATCACACCTTGGACAAGATGTGTGAGAAGGGGCACAGAACTTCCAAGTCTTCCCTGACACACTGCTCCCCAGACACTTCTACATGCTCAGAAAGTTGGAAGTTCTCCAAGCTCTGTCTTTTGGGGGTTTTCTGGTGGCCTCATCCTGTAAGCACGGATAATTACATCATTAGTCATCGGTGAGTGACTCAACTTTCAACTACTTTGCCTGCCACGAGTTAGGTGGAAAACTGAACATTTCTACCCTCCAATGACATGATTGTTTCCCCTAGCAACCAACCTCCCTCCTGAGGCTTTCCAGGAGCACATGAAAAGTGGACTCAGAAAAGCAGAAGACCCTCCTATCATCCAGAAGGTCCCACAGGATTTAGAAGGTCTGTCTCAAAAACTGAGATCAAAGACTAAATATTAGAACAAAATATTATCCCAATGCCCAGTCTACAAGTGGTTGAGGACNTCTGTCTCAGTAACCAGAGGCAAATACATAATATACATTCCTAATTACATCACAATTCCACATTCCCTATCTTTGATTGTCATACTTCCCCTGGCATTTTGTTTTAACAGATCACTGGACCTGGGACTCTCTGAACTTGAGTTTGAAAACCTGAAATAGATTGGATATATGACCCTTCCTGTTTCTGANGTCTCATTCTCAGCTGGTGAAGACTGCACATCATGTTCCAGAGCACAGCAAGTGGGAGCAGAAAGTAGGGGACAACGTCTACAGGGGCCCACATGATTCCAGCCTGCTCAGGCTTCTGGCTTGCCCATCCTTCCCTTTTGGGTGAGAGGAAACAAATGGAAGTGATGGGATAGCACTGCCGAGAGTCTGTGACAGAAGCAGTGTGGTCTCNGTCTTTGTTGTGCTCCCTCTCACTGNTCCCCTTAATCNCTTTGAAGGAGNCACCCACCATGTCATGGGCAGGGGAAGATCTGTGTGACAAAAACCTGATATCTATAGCCAACAGCCAAAGAGGAACTGTAGACTGGAAGAGAACTTGGAAGTGGATGTTCTCTACTCCAGACCAGGGAAAACCCCACTGCCCCAGTTCATCATGACTCTCACTTCACAAATGTCCTTGAGGCAGAGACACTAGGCTAANCTGTCCCCAGACACCTACCACACAGAGCTGGAGAAGTAACTGGAAACCTGGAGCCTTNAGATGTGACATGATGCTATCCAAACTTCCACAGTTGTCAATGTTTCTAAACACTATTCCATCACCCACTTACTCCCTAAGAGACACACCTTCGTGTGCCCATTTCAGCAGCTCACAGACTATTACACCCTCAGAGGTTACAAGGCCGGTGTCACACCTGTGGATTCTCTTTCTCAAAGTAAAATGCCCTCAGTGTGTGCAATGATGCCCCACAGCTGTGGTTTCTTTATGAACCATCGTTCTGTTCACCTCTGATTNGATATCAGGGCCTTAGCTTTGTGCCCTAAACTTGATAGAACTCCAGATTCCTCCCAGCAGATGTGGGGAGCTTGGAGTCTCAACATCTTAGATAACGGCAGATGCTCTATATGTGTGTTGTGGGGGAGGGAGGCCCTTTAAATTGCCTGTAAGCGGAAGGTACAATTGTTTATCTTAGTTTAGGACATTGTTTCTCATCATCTTTTGGCAAAACAACTTTTGCACGTGTTCCAAGTGGGTTCATCATCCTGGTGATTGCTTCCCCTGTGTCTCTCAGACCCTCAGGTGTCACCTTAGGCTACTGAACCTGGGTGTGTGGGACATCTTCTCTATCCAAGGAAATCAAGACAAGTAAAAATGCAGTCACCACCCAGGCTTCGAGGCAACTGGGATAATAAATCCCACTCGGTTTCCGTTCAGAGGAAGAATCTTCAATTAAGTAAGAATTGATTTTCTAATGATTTTTTTCCTCCTGCTGGCCATTGGTAGACTGCTTGAACCAGCTGCAGCCCTCCCTCATAGGGGAAGAATAATTAACCTGCTGCCACTGACAGAAGAGCTGGCCTCAACTGTGGGGAACACTGTAATCATTTCATTTTAGGTACGAGGTGGCAGGGCCTGTAGTAGCTGGGTAAAGGGTCTTAAGTGACAGAAGCTAAAAATGCCAGTCCCTGTGGGTGGAAACACAGCTCCAGGGTGTTCCAGTGTTCCTTCATGACCTGAGACGGGTGGGCACTCTTTTGGTCTGGGCTACCCAACCCCTCTCAGGGGGTGTAGATAGCAAAACATGAAGTAAGTGGAAAACTAGACGGTTGAGTAGCCACGATCCAGTCCCTCATTTCTGAAAGGCAACTTCCTTTTCACACTGCACGGGCAATCCCCAAACACAGCTTTTGGTGCTCCTGTTGGTTCTCGGGCAGGGGAGAAAACTAGAAGAGTAGCCGGGAGAGCAGGCCTGCCAGAGCCACACNGAAATGTCGTAGCTCGCGACCATGGGGTTGAGGTTACCAGGAGAAAACCTGGGATGAGGGATTGGGATGGAGAATTGTAGGGCAATTCAAATTGAATACTGTGAAGAGGGGGNTAAGGGGGAGGGCTGTGCCCCNAACCCAGTTGTAATGTAGATATTGTGAGATTTTTCAGGACACAGGTGGATGCTATGTACTGAATGATCACAATTAGTAATGTATTAGCAATGTTTCAAAATTGTTTAAGTATATTTTAACANTGATACCACAAAATAATAAATTGGCGAGCTGCTGATTATGTTAACTAGCTTGATTAAATATTTCCATAATCTAGACATAGACATGAAATTTCACATTGGACCTGTCTTAGTCACTTTTTCCCGTTGTTATGACAAAATACCCGGACAGAAGCAACCTAGGGGAGAAAGGGTCTATTTTGTCTCATAGTTTCGGGGTACAGTGTGTCATGATGGGGGTCAAGGTGGGAGGAACATGAGGGAGGTGATCACATTGCATACACAGTCAGGAAGCAGAGAAAGATGAATGCACACTACTGCCCAACCCCCTTTCTCCACCGCTATAGTCCAGGATCCCATCTGCCCATGATAGGCCATCGTTCCCACCTGAATTCAGAGCCTCAAGATAATGCCCCTCAGGCATGCCAGAGGCCCATCCTCCAGAAGATTCTAGATTCTGTCAGCTTGACAACGCTATCACACTACCCCATAAATATAAAGAACTGTTGCCAATTACAAACAAATAAAAATTGGGGCTGGGGATGTAGCTCAGTTGAATAGATTGCTTTGTAAAGCATGCAAAAAATTCCAGGATTTGATTCCCAGCACTGCACAAAACTGGACACAGTGGCTCAGCCTACAATCTCAGCACTTGGGAGGCAGAGGCAGAAGGATCACAAGTTCAAAGTCATCCTCAGTTGCATGAAACTGTCTCGTTATAATAGGTAAGTAAATAAAATGGAAAGGCTGTTACTTCCCTCTTGGAGCTCACAGTCTCTCCTGGAACCCAGACGTGGCAACAGAACCTCTGTGACACTTGAATAGAAAAAATAATCACCGGGTACTATTCCATTTCAGAGTTTATCCAACAAAATGCATGCTCTCAATATTAAATGCACAGGTGTCTCGGCTCATTGCTGCCACACAATGGCCACTCTTGTCTAATTCAGAGGACTGCTACAAGCTACAATCCCCCTAGCTGTCATCTGAGAAGCCCCTGAATGATCCAAAAATAAAAAAAAAATAAGAAAGTTGATTTGATTTCCAATACTCAGAAGTCAAATGCCATGTTTCATTTAAGATTTCAGACTGAGTACCAGTAGTGAATGGGTCTGGGAAAGATTCAGANCAGGGGCTCTAATTAGCAAAAACTCAGCACTTAAAACATTTCCCACTACAAAGGATCAGGAAAGCAGGAAAAGAAAAACACCAGGAATATTGCTACTGTTACCACTGCTGCTACTGTTATGAGCAGGGACAACACACCAACCACTTACCAAACACTCACAGGGCCCAGGAGCCAGCTAAGTGCATTTGACAGGGCACACCACAGCAGCTTGCTAACAATTGCTGTTATGATTCTCAGTTAACAAGAGGCAAAAATAAGGCTCAATGGGGCTGTGGACAGTTTCCAAAACCCTGTCACTATAAATCTCTGAGTCAGCACTTGAATCCATGTCANCCTGACCCTGATGTCGCTGTCCTTAACCAAGTGCCTGTAATGTGCCAGGTGCCTGAACAGTTCTTTATATTAATTGAGACACTTAATGCTTAAACATGACTATCAGTTCTGTACCAGTGGTCCCTGGAAAGAGCTGAGGCTTGGAAACATTAGTGGTCTGGGCATGATACAGTCTCTCCTATCCAATAAACTGCTGTCCAACTGGAGAGGCAAGACTGATGGAGGCTGAAAGTGTGACAGCTGAACCACTTGTGTAGAATAGTGGGAGCCTGGGGCTGGAGGGATGGCTTAATGTATAAAAGCACTAGGCATGCATGAAGTCCTGAGTTCAAGTTCCTAGAACCCATGTAAAAGTTGGCAGNGTGGAAGGAGCATCTGTAACGTCATGACTCCTTCAGGGAGATGGGAGATGGGGACAGGGGAATCCCAGGAAACTTGACTGCTACCTAGCCTGCACACACATACAGTGAGCAAACAGCAAGGAAGCACGTCTCAAACAAAATGGAAGGGGAAGACTGAGCGCCTGGATAGTCTTCTNTAGATGCCATGGCATTCATGCATCAGCATACCTACATACATGCGTGTGTGNGNGTGNGCNCNNNCACACACATTCACAAAGATAGTAGGAACGTGGTATTAGGTATGGGCAGGAAGGAGAGACAGAGGTATAACAAACACTGATGTTACTATCATTTTGGTTAAAATGAATCAGGAATTGTTATGGAACAATAATGATTTTTTAAATTATTTGNTTTTCAAGGCTTTACTTGTTATGAATACATAATAATTCTACATATTTTTAGAATACAGTGTAATTAATGTTTAGATAAATGATGTAGTTGTATGTGTGTGTGTGCGCGTGCAAGCACACGCATGTGTCAGTGAGAGTGAGACAAAAAGAGAGAAAGAAGAGAGAGAGAGAGACTCACTATGTAGCCTAGGCTAGTTTCAAACTCATAATCCTTCCCATGATGGGATTATAAGTGTCCATCAGCATGCCTGACTTACACATATACTTCTGATTTCAAAATAATGTAGGATGCTGAAAGAAATTTGGAAAAACAGAAGTTATGTAAATAAAATGAAAATAGTATATAATTCTATACTCCACTTGGGGTCAATTTCCCTCCAGTACACACTTTTCATCACGTGTGTGTACATTGCTCATTTTTGTGTATTTGGTAAAATGATCTATGTGCAAATTTCTCCCCTGCTTTTTTTTAANCTGGTATTAAATCAAACTCATTTTCTTGCTACTCTAGCATTCTAATTTCTCAGTCAACTGTCTTGCTTTGGTTACATTCATGTCATCTTTGTACTCTTGTGAAAGACTGAAGATTTTGAGGTATCCCTGATTTGACATGCGTTAGGACACCTCTCCACAGATGGGCTTGTTAAACGTGTGAAGTGACTTTCAAGGCTCCTGGCAAATGTGAACAAGTTGATTCCTAAAATGTGACATTTCCACTCCAGTACATTCCCCATCTTTTATTATTATTACCAGTCAGGTATTATCTTACTAATTTTGCCTCTACAAAAAAAAGATCTAACTGCATCAATTTGTATATTTCAAAATATTTTTATTTCCCTTTGTCTAATTATGTTTNTTCCTTAGTAAAATATTTATTGATCTTTTCTACTTAGCTTTTAATTGTACTTTAATATTTTATTACAGAGAAATATGTGTATATGATAAAAGAGGGAACACATTGATTATAAGTAGTTCCTTAATTTGTAGTTTTTATCTGACTTCACTTATCTTTACTCACTCTACTAATTAACTCCTTTCCACATAACTTTCTTTGTTTTAGAAATTCCAAAAATAGGGGCTAGAAANATGCCTCAGTGGTTAAGAGCTCTTGCTGCTCTTACAAAGCACCTGAGTTTGGTTCCAGCACCCATCTCTGGCAGCTCATATTGCCTGTAACTCTAGCTCCTAGAGACCCCTCTACTGGCCCCCAGCTGGTCTGCACTGGCACCCACATGCATGTGTGCATACATGTGCATGCACAGGCATATACACAGACACACACAANTGTGTGCNTCAATGTTATAAAAATAAACTGACTCTTTGAAAGAAAATAAATTCCAAAAATGTTCCTTTTACAAACTTTTCACACTATGCCAACATTATGNTATTATTTGATTTTCTTTCATCTGTCATAATTACTTTAAGATTTTCCCTGGAATGATTTGTGAATGCCTCTACTCTCTCCTACTGTGGGAGNGTGGGAGCTACCCCTAACTTGACACACATATCAGCTACAGACTGAGGAGAATAAAGGCAAATTCAACACAATGAAGAAAGCATAGCAGAAGTGGGTGGGGATGAAGGAATGAAGAGTGTCTACCAACATCAAGGATCATCAAATCCCCTCATGTCACACGTGTCTTAGGTTAGATGAAGATGGATGGGACAGCCGGATGACACATCCTCAACACCAGGCNAACGTTTTTACCCCAAGCCCCTTCAGCAGGAAGGAGCCACAGGAGATTTGGTAAGGGATGACTGAAAATTAAAATGGCATTAGAGAAAATGAGTNTCCCGGAAATACCCAGGANAAAAAGAGGTGGGCTACCCAGAGTGTAACTCACAGACACAGCCCTGAGATTGAAAGTTTGCAGACAGCAGAGAATGGTTCTAGCCTTCCTGAGGAATAGGAGAGGAATGGCCAGTGCAAGAGCTGGGAGGTAGGAACAGAGGGAAAGACAGCAGTGCTAGAGTCTGGCCCTGAGATCTGCACATGTGGCTATCCTCTGGACCAAGCTAAGTGAGACCAGTCACTCCACAATGGGATTCTTCTCCCAGGATGTCAGTGGACTTTTCCAGTAGAGCACATTTTGCCTACCCCATGGCTTCCCTGAGACTTGCACTCACCCCCAGGGACTAGGCACCACTGTCACCCCTCTCTAGATTCTCCCAGTTGGAGGGCTTGCCCATCCTTAACTGCTCATATCCCANAGTCACCCAATGTCCATTCCCAGAACTGGAAAATTCTAGAGGGTTACTGGTTTCATGGGCCATCTCTTGGCAAGCTCACAAAGGCTAGCCTAGACCACATCAATTGTTCAGGTATATCTTGGAGACAAAACCTAGTTCAAGCAATAAGTGACAATGGTGAGCCATGAAGGAAGCCAGAAGTCAGACATTAAGATGCCTTCTGAAGGTCTTCTCAGAAGCAGAGAACTAGGAATCACTAGACGAGAAGATCAGTGAGGCAGAGTAAAGAAAGCAGTCAATAAGGAGTAATAAGTGTGCATGCTCTCCACTGGAGAACTGAAGCTGGAAACTTCTGGGAGCTGAGGGGAGGCAATGGTACCCCAACCAGTGACAAGAAGCTGTGTATTTCNGGATCAGTTGAAAGCTGTGTTAGGTAGGAATGGTGTTTATCCTTCCATTTTGTAGTCTACANACAATATGTACTGATAGAGTACAGCTACTAGGGCAGCTCTCAGGAAAAGATNAGCAAGTCCTGGCAGGTGGCTGTCTGGAGCCTAAGGGCACNGTGGATGGTAAGATTCAGAAAGCACAAGTAGCCTGAGACACCATCTGCTACAAAGCAAAGGTTGAAACTCTTCTAGCAGAGATCCAAGAAAAGCAGGAACATCTAGGCATGTATTACCCAAGGTACCTTTGATACTCTAGGCCAGTCACACAGGATCTGACTTGTAAACAAAACAAGTGTGCTAAGAATCNAGTTTTGAGACTGGAGAGAGGACCTGAGTCTGATCCTCCGATTCCACATCAAAACAGCTGAGTTTGGGGTGGCAAGATGGCTCAAAGGATAGAGGCATTTGCTGCCAAGCTTGAAGACGTGTTCAGTCCAAGGGACCCACATGGTAGAAGGAGAGATACATGTATGCCATAGTAAGCATGAGGAAATCAGAAGACAGTCACCTGAAGAGTCAACTCTCTCCTTCTACCATGTGAGTCCTCGATGCTGAGAAACATTGGGTGACTGTCCAGGCTGCCAGCTGTCTCTGTCAATTCTTGTAGTTTTTCGGAAATTGCTTGCTCGAACTTTCTGTTTACTCAGGTAATATTGTTTTCCTTCTCNGGTCTTTGGTGGTATTGAAGACTAGGTAGTTACAGTTACAATCCTCTCGTATCTTAGCTAAGAACATTTTAGGTACTAGAGTTAGATTCTTCAGGNTAGAACAGCTATTGGGATAATCCCGGTAATTTGCCATTACCTATGATCTGGACATTTCTGGACATTTAGCATGTGTTTCTTGTTTGAAGTTGTTCTTGTTGGTTGTAGTTCCATTTTTGTTTATGTTATTACTCTTTGTTTCTCCTGGACAATACTTGATAATCATTCTTATTGTATACAGTTTGCATTAGGTTTAGAACCTCCTTATTTAGACAAAAAAAGGGAAATGTAGTGGTATTTGCTCCGCCCATGACCTTGGGCTATACGCCCTGAAGGAGGTGGTGCTTNTCGTTGTGGTACTCCACCTCTTAAAAGGAAAGGGAGAGGGGTCACAAGGTCCTTTCTTCCTGCTTCCTGGCACGATCAGACTGCCAGGTGGATTTGCTCCTGTTCAGAACAGAGGACAGTTTCAGCTGTTTACTCAGTTCTGTATTCATAAGTGTATTTCCTCAATTCATATCTTAATAAATCCCTATTATCCATTAAATAGACTCACATGGATGATGGTAACAGATGATAGATAGATAGATAGATAGATAGATAGATAGATAGATAGATAGATACATA